>JACVVK020000048.1:1367500-1405000 GCA_018292915.2 Batillaria attramentaria | reverse complement strand
CGACAGCGTCTGGTGTGTTTGGTACCGGCGTGACAGAACACAGCAATACGAATACTGCAGTATATTGGTCACTCCTGTCAGTGATATACTCGACTAGACAAAAGCACCATCAAGTAGACAAGTTATTTCTGATACGTGACTGTGACTCCAGACACAGGTGACAGCATGTACTCCAGTCAGACTTTGCCGCTACCGGCACACTATCCTCCCGGCTTCGCTGATCTTGGCACCGCTCTCGCACAGGTGGGTACAATACTGATGTTGTGTGTTGTTGTTTGTTATTGTCGTCGTCGTCGTCGTAGTTTGAGGTGGTGTAATGTGTTAGACAGGTGAGTCAGAGAAGCCGGATTGTTCTTCCTTGGTGCAATGTGACGGCTGTCGTCAAATTCACATTGTCAGTTCTCGTGGGTGTGGATGGTTGTTAATTTTTGGTCATTGTATGCTTGTGTGTGTGCGTGTGTGTGTGTGTGTGTGTGTGTGTGTGTGTGTGTGTGTGTGTGTGTGTGTGTGTGTGCGTGCGTGCGTTTGACGAGGGGGGTGAGGGTGGGGGTGTCTTTAATCATTCCATTTGAAGCATAATAGTGTATTTCGTTGCATGCTGTCTACAAAATGTGATTGTAAAGAACTTTGACATCAGACACGGAGGCACTGTGTGAACATCTCGCAAACTGTGTGCCGTAGCAATGGAGGTTAGCAAGAAGACTTCAGCTTGGCTTAGGGGACACGTATAACTTAAAAGAAAAACAAACTGATGCTATTTAACTCGTACGTTTGGTCATGAACCGTTTGCACAAACTAGCCGGTTGGTGAATATCAAGTTTCACGAATCATTCGACGCCTGTTTTCATCTGCTGTAAAATTATTTGATTGTAATGTGATCTTCGGTTGTCTGTGCACGCTTTGAGAAATCATTATCGGTTAAAATGCGTTTATCACTGTCAACCTTTCTTTTCTAGTCTAATCTGGCTTTCGATATCTAATTGAAATAAGAAACTATTTTGAAAGGTTTCCTGGTAACTTCTTACTTCCAGTTGCGATCGCTTGATCTTTGTTTCTGCTTGCGCTTTATCACCGTGTGATATTGCAGTTATAATTATGATTATTTCCAAAGATCGTCCCGTAGCGGCAGAAAATACCATATGCATGTATTTATATGTAGATTTTGTGATTCACTATGCAGGCCTAATTGATGTTACCACTTTAACTTAACGTTTAATAATTTTCTTTATTGCTTTTTTTTTTGTCTTTTCAAGTTTCCCCTCTTTTTACGGAATGAGGGGATGTGGGGGTGAGGTTGGGACGGGGTGTGAGCAGTGCTATAATACACACAGAATACTTAGGAAACCTTCTACGAGAAAGAATTGTAAAAAGTTCTACTACTACCCCCCCCCCCCCAAAAAAAAAAAAAGAAAAAAAAAAAGAAAAGAAAAGAAAATAACAGAAATCCTCTTCATTTTCGGAACTCGCCACTGTTTTGCAAATAGACAATTGTATGATAATAATAATAATAATCTAAATACTCTATACTTCTGTATCATCTGTGAACGAGTGTTTGTACTTCTGCGGATCCTGCACAAATTTGGAAAACACTACTACGTGTACGGTGATCATTACAATATCAATAATAATAATAATAATAATAATAATAAATTCTCCCCCGCCCCCCCCCCCCAAAAAAAAAGTAAGGAAACAAAAACAAAAAACTCCAAGCACCCCCCCCCCCAAAACAAACAAACAAACAACAACAACAACAACAAACAAACAAAACAACAACAAAAAACAAAACCAAAAACCAAAAACAACAACAACAAACAAACAAACACATACACAAAAAAACAAAAACAAACCCAAATACACACCATCCTCCCTCCCCCCCCCCCAACAACAACAACAATAAACCCCCAAACAAAACCCAAAACAAAAACAACAACCAAAAATCTAACAGCAGCAAAATATAAAACCAACAGAAAGACCCTTCCCCCCCCCCCCCCCCGTCCCAAAAACAACACTGAAACAAACAAAAAACGAACAGAAAATACCCCCCCCCCCCCAAAAAAAAAAAAAAACAAACCAAAAACAAAACAACCAACCAAAAAAAAAACAAACAAACCAAAAACCAACAACAAAAAACCCCGCAGAAAAAAACAAAAGCAAACAACAACAACAACAAAAACATACACCAAAACCAAACAATACAACAACTTACAGAACCATGAAAGCTGGACACATTGATTTGAGGCAGTTGTTCCCAGGTGTAACACTACCCTCCCGCCCCTGTCAAGTAAAAACGCGTTAGGCGATGACATGATTACAAGTTGTGGCATCACCAGTTTCCACACGCGATAAGTTGTTTCACCATAACAGGATGAGTTGCTGCAACTGTTGCCGCATGAAAGTTTCCGTCACCAGGCAAGGGTACCATTTGTTTTGCCCGTCCCGCATACTCCGTGTGCGGCCGACTATATTTGTCGAACATCGCGCAAACCCATGAACTTATCGGAGATATCCAAGGAGTTTGGCGGAGGAGTTTTGCAGCTGGGTGTAAAAACCTTGAAAACAACACCTTTCGCCAAACGCAATCTGTTTTAACCCAACAGTTTTGCGGGGTTTGTGTCTCTAGGAACATGACCCCTCGCGGAATAAACTCAGGCCGTGTGTACGTCAGACAGCAAATTACGGAAAGAGAAAACACAGTTAACCCCAGCCTCGGTACATTTTAAAACCGCGTTTGTTAAGAGTTAAGTGGTATGTGGGCAAAACTGCATGCCGGGAAAGCTGTAAAGAGTGTAATAATCTATAAGTGTCCCGGCTTAGTTTCTAGTTCGTGTTTTATTATTAAAAAAACTCTCAACCCGAGGGCGAAAAGGGCGGAAAGATAGAAAGGCAACTCTTAAATATGTCATGGGTGTATCACAAGACAGTTTTACTTGTATATTCAGATTTCTCTGAGTTAAAAAACAACAACAACAAACAAACAAACCAAAAAACAAACAAACCCAAAAACAAAACAAAAAAAACCCCAACAACAACACCACACACACACACACACACACACACACACACACACACACACACACACACACACACACCCCACAACTGAATAACATAATAGTGAAATCGAGATGATAAAACCAGTAATTAGGATAGAGTGGACTATGTAATGGAGATAACATAACTTGATTTATTGGTAAACACGGCTTGCGTTCAGATCAAATGAGCATGAAGTTTCATGAGCGCCATAAATCAGTCGCAGCTGCAGCCGGCATTTGCTCTGTTTATTTTGTGTGTGTGCATTGTTTCTATGCAAACCAAGGTCTGCAATACGTTATTCAAAATCTGTTATAAATATATGTACAACAATTATGGTATACTGTTTCATATATATTTTTTTTATTTATTTGTTTATCGATTCCTCTTCTCTTAATGCTCAGGTCATCAGTTAAATCCCTGCTGTTACTGTTCACTGAGTGATCGTGTGGATGAACGCTAGCTGTAAAATTCATGCTATTCGTATACAGTTAGTTATTAGTGTCCCCTCCGATCTGTTTTAGGTATTGTTATTGTTAAACAAGAGTATCAAATTTCTCTATCATAAACAGTCTCAGATTTTTATGTACACCTGATTTCAGTTTGACTCACACCGACAAATTTCAGATGGCTGTCGAGAACTGAAGCTTATTTGGAAGAAAAAGTACAAATTAAGTGATCACTTTGTACTAGAATTTCGATTTCCGTTTTTTTTTTCAGGCTTTTAAAATTATTTATCTGAATTCTTTTTCTTACTGAACGTACCTGACACAGAAAAAAATAAATGCGCAGAAAATTCCCCGTTGAAATATTCAGCGAGGATTAAAACTACAACGAAACACAGGAAGTGTGGAATTAATTTTGCCCCATAGGGTAAAGTCAGCCAGTACTCAAAAAACATTTTCAGTCTCATGTCGTCACAGAAAGGTAGTGCGGGGCGGGGTTGTGGCGGAGAAGAGGGGTTGAGGGGTGGGTGGGGGTCGGGGGAGGAAGGGGTTGAGAGTGGGGGCTTCTGCTAAACGCGTCTAAACCCGCATTCAGCTATTTATCAGACGACTCTAATAAAAGATTAATTTGTTTAAGGGTCACTCGTGTAGATGGCTTTGATTTGGGGCTTGTCTCGGGGAGGCGGGGCGGTCGGTGGGGGGAGGGTAAGGAGATAGCAATAACATGAAATAATCCCAAAGATTTTGGAGCCGAGCTTGCACAAGATCCGCAAACGATGACCGAGGATCGTTTAGCAAGCCGGGCAAAGACTCCCGATGCTTCAGTATGAGCAGCAATAGCTCTGCTATCAGCTGGCCTAATGGTTTCGATCACGAAATTCGTTCCGCCATGTTTGGCCCATTTGTATCGCTTATGAAGGCAGGCTCGGTGTGAAAGCAAGGAAGTTTATGAAAGGAAAGCCCATTACCGACACCAGACGGCCAGGTACGCCGCACTAACACTACCGCTATCTCAAACTCCCAAGTCATGGGCTGGTGTTGGCGAAAGAGAGGAAGTGTCCATTACTTCGTAAGGCGATATAGCTCGGTGAGAGTTTACAGCTTGGGTAATCGTGCGCAAATTTTAAACTAACTACACTGACATTTCTTTGTCGGCAAGAGCTCATCTCAAGACAGCTGCAATAGAGGGCACTGGTGCTTAATCGAGGCCATTCAATAGGCAGATTATGCTCACCTTACCGCCGGCATAAACTCTAAATACGGGGACTTATTTGAGTCAACCAACGAGGCTGATTTTAAAGGCTTGTATTATACAATGTTGGAATGCAGTCAGTATGTCCCCCAGGGCTTTTCACGCACTCCAAGCGACGCTATACTCAAAACTCCCGTGCAAAACCGGGATCCGGAAAACAGGCATTCAGACATTAAAGTTAACTTTGGTTTTGAATTCTCTCTGTTCTCTCATCGAAGATGTAAGCTTCCGAATGTATTATCATAATTTGTATGTGTGTACGGTCGCTTATTTCCGATTGTGACCGGGACAGTCTGTCACACTTTCTTCCTATACCAGACACCTAGAGTTTGTATTAATCCAGGAGAGACGATAGTTAATGAAATGCAAAGTCATGAATACCCATTTAGTTTTAGTTTTGAACGAACCATCTCTCACTCTCTGGTACATTTTCCGGCTGCATTCATGCTAAATACATATCCTTATTTTTGTCTTTCGGAATTCTTTTGTAATTTTATCAACATTTGTCGTTTGACCATTTTTTTTCAGCCGTCCGTTCTCAGTGTCCTAACGGATTAATCTATAGTAGTAGCCAATACAGTTGCATTTTCACGGCATTCAGCGACGTGTCATTGAAGAAACGCTTGCGCATTTGATTTTAACATTCTTCTTCCTTCCCTGTTACAGAGAGGTCTGTGTGCCAACGGGCGGCCGTACGTGACAGACCCGAGTACAGGACAGCCGGTGTGTTTGTGTCAACTGGGGGGTGCCGGACTCCCCCTCCCCGCCGCCCACCGCACTTCTCCAGGGACACACAACTCACCCACAGCTTCTCCCGTCGGCATGCAGTTACCGCCCATTTCTGTTGCACAGGTAGAGTTGAATGCCACTTGCGACCGTTGGTTGCTAATATCGTTTGTTTGTCGACAAAGTGATTGAACAGTCTAACGCGAACCGCAACGAGAATTTGTTTCATTCACTTAGCGTTAGTGCAATATATTTTTTAAGTTACAGCAGAATCTTTTGCATGTTTGTTACCTAGAAAAAAAGTTCCAAGCAGTGAGGCAGACATTTTTTTTTAAAAAGTGTAAACTATGAACATAATGAACATGTGACCTTGTTTTCTTGGTATGTAAGTGCACACGATGCTATCATAGCATAATTTCATACGCGGGAAAATTCAAGATGCATCTCATTCTTAGTCGTAATCAGTCTCAACTTTACTTGACATGCACGGAATTGATGGGAATTTCTTGAAATCTTTACAGACGTTGACAAGCTCTGCGTTAGGCAAGGAGCCATCTTCACCGAGAACCATTCCGCTGGGTGGTCCATACACAGCAGCGGCTCTCTACCACCCCTACCTGTAAGTTCACCCCCACCTCAGCACCTGTTTCCACAAAATATTTATCAAACTGAATTATATGTGGAAAACTGTACCATCTGCTATGCATCCCCTGAAAAACAGTACTTGCATACATTCAGTATTTTTGTGCAATTGGTGATGCTGGTAAAATAGAAACGGAAAAAAAAGTTGGTCAAATTTTCCACACCAGAGAGAGTTCGAAGTTCACACCGGAAGAAGCTCCACTCTATAGATCTACACGTGTATCGAGATTCAAAAGTCGTCCTCACCTATTCAGAGCTTGCACAGTTTGAAGCCTTTTAGCCAAGTTTAGGTTCATGCCTTTCTGACACTTATGTATGTACGGTGTGTCCATTAGTGTCAATTCTTTCTCTAAAACAAACAAACGAACAAGCAAACAAACAACAGCAACAAGCAACGGCAATCTCTTCATTTTACTTTTCAAATCAAATGCTGAAGATGTCCTGTTACCCCGACAATGAAAATCCCTGAAAACATTTTTTGAAAATTAAAATGCATACTTACTTAGGTGTGTGTCTCTTCTTCCAGCATAGTTAGGTATCGACTTTAATTCTCTGCTGTCTCCTGTCCTCATTGTTGAGTTTTGTTTTGGCGACGACACTTGTAATAACTGGAGCTTTAACAATGTCATGTATAATGTTGTAGGTATGCAGGTCTGGAGGCGGGAGGTATCCGTAAGGCGGCAGTACGTGAGACAACAGGTCCCCTAAAGGCGTGGCTACACGAACACCGCAAAAACCCGTACCCTACCAAAGCGGAGAAAATCATGCTGGCCATCATCACTCAGATGACGTTAACACAGGTGAGAAACTAACCCGCCATAAGTACATCTTGTTTCACATTATTGTAAAAATACCTATATTATGAACATTCAGTGTAAGCTTTTGAAACCCCAAATACTAAATGGAACCTGTCCCAAGAATTTGGTCAATTTTATCGGAAGTAAAGTTTTTTTTCATATTTAACATAATACTGAAAGAATGTGCTGAAACAACAACAATAACAAGAACAACAACCCTTTGCTGCATACCACTGATCATCCACTAGTTCGTCGGAGGTGGTCAGGGCTCGCATGTAAACGTCGGGGTTAGGGAGTTTAGCCCCGGGTTAGAGTCTAACCTCGAACTAAACTAGCTCTAGGGTTAAATTTTCCGTTGTTTTTTGTTTTAAATCAGGAAGCGGGTCCATTCCAGCAAGGTGCTCTGGCCGTTATAGAAGGATTTTTGTCTTTCTTTCTTTGCTTCCTTTTTTTTAAAAATTTAATTTTGTTTTGGGGTTTCTTTTGTCCTTGTCTGGGTTAGGCCCGTAGCCGTAGGTTATATTAACCTCGAGTTCTACATACGGGCCCAGAGCATTACTTTACCCGGAACTTGTCTGTCACTCGACCCGGAACTGTTTAGTAACACATGTGGTTCAAACTGGTTGATGCTGTCTTCAGGTATCAACGTGGTTTGCAAATGCTCGACGTCGCCTGAAGAAGGAGAACCGCGGTGGCTCATGGGATGGGGCTCACGACAACAGCCAGGTCAGCGATGCTGACGATGAGAGTGACGACAAAATCCACTCTGACGACGAAACGCATGCTGAAGGCAGAGGTGAGGACACTGTTTAAAATCAGCTTGCTGTATGTGTAGCTGATCAAACCCACGAAGGCTTATATATGAGATAACGAATACTGAGCGAATACAGTCTTGGTAATGAATGCGTGCGTGCGCGCGTGCGTGTGTGTGTGTGTGAAGGACGTGATTGAATTTGGAGTTTGTATTAACTTCTTTAAATACACAAAACACCCAGACGAAATTAGCTTTCTTTCACTGAAAATATTTATTGTAGATTTTCCTCTGTTCATGGATTTTTTTTTTAGTTCGTTTTATTCATTTCTGCGTTTCACTCATTCTGCAGATGGCGATAGCGAAAGGTCCCAAGGTCGGTTTGACGATTTCTCCGATGTCTCAGCTGACGACGATGATGTCGAAAATCACCACGCGTTCAGACGTCACTCAGAGCCAAAGGGAGACAACGCTGCCGTCGCCAGTCATTCACCCCGGCTCCCAACGCAAGCGTCGGTTCCACCGAAACCGGAAGGGACGTCAGGTCACGCGAGCCCTGCCAGAGACGGGGATGCGAACCGCGCTAATAACGCAGCACCCAAGCCGCGAATCTGGTCCATTTCGGCAATCATTGGTCTGGATGACAGCAAGGAAGATACAGCGACTCGTGAAACAGACAATAATGGTACATGTAGCAGTAGCGAGCGGCAGACGGACCGGGAACAGGATGATAAGCAAGAGACCAGATCATAGCACAATGTGTCGTTACACGTCATCGTGAACAGTAGACATTCCTGTCTGCGTGTGTTTGACTGTTGTGAAGCAAGGACAGCACTCAGTGACTGATATACACATACACGGTCGTGATTTTTGTGTGAACGACGTACTCAAAAATCGGCTTGGCATCTAGCTCCAGTCTGTTCAATCTGTGAATGTGTAGGCATTGTCTAAATTAGAGATTACAGTGTTTGTTTAATTGTGAGGCAATTTTTCACGGCGTGGACATGCATGGCTGACTTACTTGACACTCCGAGAACCGACAGACCTGTTGTGAAAATACACTTTACATTCAGTTGAGAATGCAAAAGAGACGTGTAGTTTTTCTTAAAGGGCTGAAATTTCATAACTGTGTGATTGCATTTTTGTTTTGTTTTGTTTTTGCTCGTTGTATAGTAGATTTGATAACCTTGTTTTCGTTTTGATAAATTATTCATTTTAAAAGCACGAATCACTGAGAAGAATGTATGCATTTATGGTCTCTACAACATGCATGCTGAACTTGGTAAATCTCACTTAGGTCTGTTTAGTCGCTCAGTTGAGCCGGTATGTTAGGGGACGGGTTTAGTGCGTGATGTGTGATTACGTGCTTTTTACAAACCAGTTGTTGTAAATAAAGATGTGAGTGTGACCGCCAGTCATAAATTCTGAGAGGAGCAAGTTCCTCGCAAATTACAGCTGATGCTGAATTTCAGGGGTGAACTTTGAAAATTTAATACTCAGAATTGTGCAACGGAGAATGGCTGCTTGTGTTTTTGTCTTCATAGGCCACAATACACTTACCAGTACAGCCAATTGTCGTTGGTGTGTATGTGTGTACAGACCGCAGCAAACGTATACATGTACGAAGTAATTTGAAAAGCTAGAAGATCTTGGAAACTGCAGCCTCTCTCTCTCTCTCTGTCTGCGCCTCTCTCTCTCTCTCTCTGTGTGCGCCTCTCTCTCTTTCTCTCGCACACACACGCTGACACACACCACACACACACAGAGCCTGGTTCAGACAGGACGATTCACATTCTTGGGTCCAGAGACAGAGCGCGTGAGGTTATGTATTATGAATATGAAATGAACTGTGAAAATGACAAAAATGGAATGTTTACGTACATGTATTGTGAGTGTTTTCATTATCTAGAATTTTAACTTATGATGATATGGAGAATTGTGTCTTAACTTTCGCCTTATTTCTTTGAGGTTACGTGTACTTTGAATAAAGAGATGAAACCAGAGTACACAATTGTTTTCGGCTTCTTCTCGGTCTGCGTGTAAGAGCTGCCCGTAAATAGATATAATGAATATCTGACCATATAAATATAAAATTCTCATGAACAATTAGCAATGCTGCATATTCCCTAGATATAGACACAAGCTCAGTTTGCCAAACTATTACTGCATGGACAGTCGAACACTTCAAATGAATCCCAGGTGATGATATGTAACTGGCGATATCGGATCTCTTCGGCGCTGAAAAACTAGAACTAGAAGTGCAAGATTCTGTCATCAAGAGTTCTTTGTTTAAAACGACCCACCTTTCTATGTGTTTGTTGTGTGCGTGTGTGGCGAAGCCGGAGAGGGGTGGTGTTGGAGGTGGGGGTGGGGTCAAAAGCCTGGAAGCTAAACTAGATCTCTTCAGATGCTTTCTGCCGTAAAACAACCACAACAACACTCCTCCCCCCACCCCCCAATAAAACAACCACCCAAGCCCCCCCCCCCCCACAAAAAAAACCAAAAAAACAAACAAACAAACAAACAAAAAACAAACAAACGAACAAACAAACAAACAAACAAACAAAAAAAACCACCAAAAAACACACCAAAAAGCACACCAAAAAAACAAACAAACCCCAAAACAAAAACAAAACAAACAAACAAACAACAACAACAACAACAACAACACAAAAAACAGAAACAAAAACAAACAAACAAAAATCACGACAACAACAAAAACACATAAAAACCCCATTATGTCGGTCGGAGAAGAAAAACAACCGACCAGAACTTCAACAAAACAGCAAACAAACAACAAACACAGAACCAAACAAAACTCCGCTCTTGTCGACCGTCGCTCGATCAGGCTTTCGTTACCGAACTGTGGTCGTCTGCGTCTGTCTGTAATTGTGAACATGTCTCGCACCACAAAAACCGCTTGGAGCCGCCATCTCTACGGGAGACCACTGAGGAGCAAAAGTCAATGGCATAGCCACTTACAGCCCTTTGGAAGCCATGTTTGTCCCTTTGCACCACAAGGATCTGATCACTTTTGATAAAAACAGTCTCACAATAGTCGTCGTGATTCTTTTTCATATTTCCGAAAGGTTCTTTTGGAGTGTGTATTTAATCTTCCACGCCCATTACGAGTTTCACGTTGCATTCACCGACTGGTAAAAAACTAACCAGCGAACTGCCGACAATTATAACTAAACTGATATGTTCAGCAAAGACGGTACGTGTGTTTGATGGATAATGCTATTCTGCATTACACAGTGCGTATTCAGTTTATAATCCACTGCCAGAAAAGAACGTGAGAAAATGGATGTAATTACGAAGCGGCCGAAGACAGCTTATAGAAAGTTCAGCCGCTTTTGAAGTTTTCCTCAAAGCCCCAAATCCACTGGGGCCTCCCCAGGGAGCATCTATACATCACTGTACGTGCTGGCGCCCTCTATTCTCAGCGAAGAAAACAGACACGATCGCTTACGATGTTGGATTAGGCTAGTTTTCCACATGAACGAAGCTCAAAGGAAACAAGATTAATTGCACTCGGCTGGGTTAATTGGTCAGGTCTGAGGCAACATGACCTGATGAAAAAGTGTATAATTTGTTTTTTTCTTGCAATCGCCGTCGGGGAGAAAATTGTAAACTTTTGTGTTCCCATATTGTGTCGCCTTTCTAAACTGCTGCTGATTAGATTTTGAACAGAGTCCAATCTGTTTACGAAATCAGAACCACGCAGATTTAAGCTGATTATCAAAAGTCGAAAGATGGTTCCTTCCTCATGACACGCTGCGATGCGATGCTAAAAACGACTGAAATGTGAAAGCAAACAAGACGTTTCCATGCAGGATATGTCAGTTTCATATTTTATTAACTTACGAAAATAATGACAAAATAACGTGTTGACTGTTGACAACGAAATACAACTTACAAGGGTGGGCGGGTACGCATTAGGGAGTTTCATGTCCTTTTCCACCACTTTTGGGTGATATCAAAGACGGGGAAACGAGAAAATGGCCAGCACAAAATTACGTATTTGGCCCCAGCCGGGATTCGAACTCACGACCCGAGCTTTCAAAGTCCAACGCTCTACCATTCAACTATCCCGGCTCCCCTACAATTTACAAGGTAAATCGCTTACAGAGAGACGGGCAGGGGGTATGGGGGGGTGGGGGTATGGGGGGTGGGGGTAGGTGGGTGGGTAGGGCGGGGTGGTCTGATGAATTCTACGACAGGAAAGAGATACAAATTACATTCGGGGAGAAATCGAAAAACACGCCCCACAAGGGACGAAACTGGCGGATGAGCGAAACAAGAAAAAGACAACAGGAAAAAGAGTCCCTAAGCATCTCGGCTGTCGCTTGTTGGTTTGGGAACGCCGCGCAGATCATGTGACTGATAGTCTCGAGGGGCCAGGCACAATTTGTGGCAACAGCCGTAGCGGCGGTGTGGCGTGTGTCGGGGCGGTAGTGGTGGTTGTCGGATCAGTGTTTCACCCGCTGTCTGACCATCGCGCAAACAACCGGCTCTGTGTCCCCTCAGTTCCACCCTGAGCCTCGCCTCCTTCACTTTGTTGGGTTGTTTTAACGAAAAACATGTTTTTTTTCTGTCGTGTCATCTGTCTGTTATGTTGTCATTGATAGGGAAAGCTCATCCTATTCTCTGCCCATCCCCTCCCTTCCCTCCCCCCCCCCCCAAAAAAAAAACCAAAAAAAACACAAAACAAAACAAAACAAGAAAAAAATAACAACAACAACAAAAACAAAACAAAAAACCCGACGACTACAACAACAACAACAACAAAAAAACAACAACAACAACAACACCAAAAACCAAAAATAACCCCCCAAAACAACAACAAAAACAAACACCCCCCCCCCAAAACAAAACCAACAAAAAACAAACAAAAACCAAACCAAAACAAAACAACAACACCCCCAAACAAACAACGATACAGACAAGCAACAACAACCCCCCCCCCCCAAACAAAACAAAACAAAAAACAAAAACAGAAGACAAACATTCACGGAACACTGTTCAAAATGATTTTAATCAATCTGCATTCGCTTTAAACGTTTTGAAATTTCGTATACTGCCTTTAGAAAGAACCCATTAATTTCAATGCAGTCGATGGTGTTACACTGGCTCAGACACAACTTTAGCTAGGTGAGATGTTTGTGCATATTATATTCTGGATTTCAGCGCAAATCAACAGACTTGCTAGTCAGCAGGAATAGTGCACTGGTCACAGTTACTCCGGAGGAGCAACGGTGAAAGAATTTGACAGATTTCACTTACAGATTAATATGAATGAAAACCTTACTAAAGCTGAAAACGAGGATTTTTTAAAGCCTTCATGCTCGAAACGCCCCTCAGATTGAAAACTGTCACTTTCAAAGCTGTAAGTCTGTTTGCCAGATAGAAGGATGTTTCATTTGGCCATTGCGTCCGTTTTCGTGACTTTGTGGCTTCGAATATTAGAGAAATACGATTTTCTTTGAGCCTAGGGTCTATTCCTGAACAGACTGGGACTAGACAAAGCTTCTAGGAATAGCCACCAATCAGTGCCGTCTAGCTGGTCATCAGTCCGCAACCAAATAACGCCGTCTGCTCGGAAGTTGTATACTTCTACAACAACTAATACGCCGGACAGAGTCGCCACAATGGTTTCAGGCTATATTGTGACGAGAAAAAGGCCAGCACAAGCATTTGGCCCCAGCCGGGACTCACGACCCGAGCATTGAGGGTCCAACACTCTACCATTCGGCTATCCCGGCTCCCGACTGATTCTGATGTACAGAGTCAGCACACTCAATGAAAAGTTTTCCACACTCTGTTGTATTCCTGTCATACGAATTGAGACTTAACCAAAACTATCCTAGGAGGAGGGGTGGGGGTGGGGCTGTCAGTTACCGTCTGATCAGCAGCCCAAAGTTAAGCTGGTAGCACAGTAAGGCGGGAAAGTCCTTCCCAACATGGACTAGACCCGAGAGGTAGCTTTTCATGTGCGGGGCGCCAACGGAAGTACCCCTCAGCCAGTGGAGCTGCTGGTCCCCAGTGTTGTCGCCTCCCCAGAGTGAGGACTAGCGCGCCAACATCGACTTGCTGCCGTCTCCAACCTCCGCCGCCATTGTCTTCCGCCCCCGTCCCAGCATGCCTCATCCATAACTGACGAGGGCCCCCTGGCGGTGGGGTCAGCGCGCGAGGTCACGTATGATTTATATAAACGCTATCAAAATGATTATGTTGCACCTGGCATGTTTCAAGCCGTGTCAGGATATTAAGTACGCGAACAAAAATGCTCCCCGAGCGAATATTACGCGCGGCTTCACTTCCCGGAAACGGCCTGCGCACGCAGGATGCGCGCGTCTCCTGGGACGCCGAAGGGAGGTAATGCCGGATAATGGTTCGTAAGGGACATAACGCGAGGGATGGGCGAAGGGCAGGAAATATTGGCCGTTTTACGATGTGAATGTGTCGTTGTCATATTGGCTTAGCGTGGGATGGAGAATGAGGGAGACTATTGGACGGGGCATGCGGACGGTCGACAAACAGCCGGCGGAGCCTGCAGACTGGCATTCAGATGGCGTGCACATGCAGCAGACTTTGACGGACAATGTGAGGCCAGGTACATGCACGGTATCCACGAAATGAATTTGGTGTATCAGCCATTTACTCTCTGTTTGCAGAGACTGCCACCAGATTTCTGCAGTGCGGCAATCGCAAGCATAAGCACGGGGAATGGCCATTTGCATGCGGTCGTATAGCATGGGCTCTATTCTGTATACCGTCCGTCTGTGACTGTGATTATCCTTGGTAAGGCTAGAGTTCGGATGCTCGTCCTCTCTCTCTCTCTCACACACACACACACACACACACACACACACACCGTGACACACACACCGTCACACACACACACACACACACACACACACACACACACACACACACACACACACACACACACACCGGCTCTCTCTCTTTCTCTCTCTCTCTCTCACACACACACACACACACACACACACACACACACACACACACACACACACACACACACACACACACACACACACACACACACACACACACACACACACACACACACACACACACACCGGCTCTCTCTCTCTCTCTCTCTCTCTCTCACACACACACACACACACACACACACACACACACACACACACACACACACACACATACACACACACACACACACACACCGGCTCTCTCTCTCTCTCTGTCTCTCTGTCTCTCTCTCTCTCTCACACACACACACACACACACACACACACACACACACACACACACACACACACACGTGGGTGGGCGGGTTTTTAGGTGTTTAACGTCCTTTTCCACCACGTGTGGATGATATCAAAGACGGGGCAACGAAAAAAAGGCCTTGCACAAATATTTGGCCCCAGCCGGGATTCGAAATCACGACCCGAGCAACGCTCTACCATTCGGCTATCCCGGCTCCCCCCCTGCCCCCCCCCCCCACGCCCCCCCCCCCCACGCCCCTCTCCCACGCCCCCCCACGCCCCCCCCCCCCCCCCCCCCCCCACGTACGTGACATTTTCTGCAACGAATAGGTTCCACGTGACTGACCCTCATTCATAAGTCAGTGACGAGTCAATTTATTCAGTGTATAATAGTATGAAAATATATACAGAATTGTTTTTCTCAGTTCTTAGTTTCCGAGAAGGGCCAGACCGTGACTATCTAGCATAGCATACTGAGTCAGTTTCATTTCAGTAATTATATCACACTGCCCTCCTGCCGATGAAAGAGACGTCCTAAATGTACCAAGGGAAACAACCATCCTCGTGCATCTTGGGTGTTTACGCGATGCCTTCCCTTCATTGGGTGTCCTGTGACGGCGATCAAAAAGATGTTCAACACAATGACATTTTGGTTGCAGCTCAGAAAACTCATTTCAATGTCGTTCGGCTTTTTACTGTGTGTAGACTCCCCTCCCTTATGCACACACATACAGAGAAAAAAAGCCGAACGGTCTTAAAAAAAAAAAAAAAAAAAAATCGCCGACGAACTGAAGGACCCCACACTTGAGTCACATTTCCGTTTCCATTATCTGCCTCGTGACGTCATCGAGAAGAAGGTCAAGGTCGTTTACATCACGAGAAACCCCAAGGACGTCTTCGTGTCTCTGTACTGTCACCTTAGCAAGGTCCGTCCGCCTCGAGGTTATGAAGGCACCTGGCCCCCGTTCTTTGCTGTCATGTTAGAACAGGGATGTAACTTCGTTACATGGAGTAAACACGTAATAATTTCAGTTATGACAAACTGAGACGGCTAACACAAACTTCAGGTCAAGTCAATAACCGTTTTAATTTTTTTCTGTATCAGCTTGTTTTAATACACTTTCTGTGCTAAATATTTAAAGCCATGTCTTTTAAATGCATTATGTACATGTACTTATAAAACCACGTGCTTTGCATAACTACGCGGGCAGCAGAGGGGAGTCGGGTGGCTATCCGGGTTGAGTGTCAGACTCGAGGTCGTAGTGTCGTGGGTTCGATTCCTCAAAGGGCCAGAATTCGTGAAGGCGGCCTGTTTCCAGTGACTGCTCACCCTTTTGTTGCAGGGATGGTTCAACTACTTGTGTAAACGTTTGGTGCATGGGACCCGAGGTCAAAGGGTCATAGGCTCGACGTAAAACAAGACAAATTTTCTGCCTTCTTTCATTCCCACCTTCTAATCCCCCCCCCCCCACACACACACATACACACACACTCCACACTTGCTTTGAAATCTCCCTCACTGTTTGAAACGTTCAAATAATTTTATTCAAAATAATCATATAAAATCAAGGACATTGTAGAAGACAAACCCAACCGTACCGGTTTTCGGTGGCATTCAAACGTGTAGATGGCACGAACGACTAAAACTGAGATTGTTTTCTTGTTTGACACTTTGAAGATTATCAACGCTCCAAAATACAGCAATTTGTTTAGGAAAATAAACGAAAAGGACGTACATGCATAGTTCAAAGGGATCTGAACCTCACAAATGTATATCAAGACTTGTACATGTATTATATTTCCATTCATTCGCATTCAAGCTTTGAAAGGTAAGTGATGCATGCAGTGACTTATAACGTTAATGAGTCGTATTTCAGTACAAGTAATAGAAGATGACATGGTGAGATTACAGCGGATAGCATACAGATGTCGGGAGGAAATGCCATTCCCTGATCAATATAACAGCAGAGCGGGCAGGAAAAGGGCCAGTATAGAAAAATAGGTTTGAAAATTGCGTCGTCGAAAAGCAATGGACGAAATACGCGTAGTATATTACGAACGGTATTGAACCTGTGTGGACACAACACGAACAGCAGTTAATTGCTGCAGTCTGTTCCTTCACGTCAAAAGTTTTACTCTTTCAAGTCAGGGAAGGTGTGTGTGTGTGTGTGTGTGTGTGTGTGTGTGTGTGTGTGTGTGTGTGTGTGTGTGTGTGTGTGTGTGTGTGTGTGTGTGTGTGTGTGTGTGTGTGTGTGTGTGTGTGTGTGTGTGTGTGTGTGTGTGTGTGTGTGTGTGTGTGTGTGTGTGTGTTAATACTGTGCCATAACAAGAGCAGAATATCAAGCCATTAAAACTCGCCTTCGTGTACAATCTTGAGCTAACAACAAAACAACAGATGGATAAGTACCCGCCACTGTGGCTTTTACGCTGTACAAGTTACACATAGCTATCTTGAGCGTTCCTGATAATAAATGAAATTTGACGAAGCTCAACATGTTGTCTCACGTTTTTACTTTTAAGTCCAAACACCATTTGCACGTGTGATATCGAAACTTACGGAACAGAAAGAAATTGATGAAATAGAAAAACCATTTAAGGAAGCGGGGGATGGGGTGGGTGTTCGGGGTTTAACGTCCTTTTCCACCACATACGGGTGATATCAAAGACAGGGCAACGATGAAAAAGCCAGCACAAATATTTGGCTCCAGCCGGGATACGAACTCACGACCCGAGCATTTGAAGTCCAACGCTCTACCATTCGGCTACCCTGGCTCCCCAATTAAGGAGGCGTGTATTCAATTTTTTTTATGGTACACAAAGAAGTGCGACACTTCAGTGGTAAAATTCGAAAACCGAGGTGAACAAAGCCGACAAAGTCGTAACTGCAACTGTGCAGAACACAAACATTCTGTTCTGATAAAAGTAGCCACGTTACTCGTATTAACTCTTTATCACCTGTATTACTATATACAATATCTTCTTATGCGAATAAAACTTGAACATTCATACCCTCTTTAACAAAGGTTGTAACGTATCATTTGCAAGATCAGAATGTCAAACCAATCCCCAAAAGTTTATTAAAAGGGTTTAATTGACTGACGAAGAAAACTTCCATTCTCGCGAATCTAATAGAAAAATGTCACCCTTTACAGAAAAGGGAAACAACAACAACAACACGAATAAAAATAAATAACGAACAGAGAATGAACGAGAAATAGAAAGAAGGAAGCTAGAGGAGGAGGGGGTGGGGAGACTAGAAGGAACTGACACGACAAACGTGGAAGCTCTCACTCTCCCTAAACCCAGTCAGGGAAGCGTCCAGATCTCACAGTTTAATTTTGTGTGAGATCGTACATATTATGACTACATATTATATCCATATACGTTTATAGAATTTAGCACAGAAGAGGCGAAAAATGACGACAATACGTACGTCAACAACGACAACAATCAAAGTCTTTGCATAGAAATAAAAGTAAGATAGTCTTCAGTTTCAGGCAATATACGCTGGCAACTCCAAATACAAAGTATATGAGGACACACTGAGAACAGAAAACAAGACCAAAACAGGCGATGTTTTGCAAACCCATAGAAATGTTAGCTGTAAAGCTGTCAAAAACATGTTTTCACAGGAAATCGTCAGTGTTACAAGAAAAATAAGAAGTCAGTGTTACGAAAGGAAACAAAATCGATGTCATAGAAATGTGCAAATAAACAATGCATGCATAATCCACAAAAGGCGTGTGCTTATACGTGGATACGCGTGATAGAAACAAAGAGAAACATATTTAAAGTTCATCCACAATGTGAATCCTCTCCAGGAAACCCAAACCGCGATGACGACCACGACAACGATGGCCCAACGCCTTCGAGATACCAGGTATACTTCCGCGGACGAAATCGGTGAATTGTTTGACGTATCACAGTTTACGTCACGTCACAATCGCACATGAGGTAAACAGTGCCAGTGACGTCTGTTCGATGCCTCCAGATTCTGAAGTCAAGTCCTCGTCACAAATGACGATCGTTTCATGGTGTAGTTCGTCAGCAATCACACTCAACTCGGACAGGCCCTGTGCACGCTCTGTGGAACTCGTGATGGTCACCCCGAGCTGCTCCCATCAATACAAACCAATGTCCTCTGTGGTACGTTTACTGTTGCTGGAAAAGCGATTTTCCGTTTCATCGGCCTTTGTATCCCCTGAAAATGGGTTGAAAATCGCGAGTTGTAAACATTCGAATAAACCTGCCTGCACTATTAAGTTTCTGCCCACATCATCTAAGGACAAGAATGTGACAAGACGACGACGTTAATGATGATGACAATAACAACAATTAAACGGAGCCGCTAGTTGAGGTGTACTTATATGCATCAGAGCATACAGTAGCATCTACTGGCATGACGGTCGGTGGTCTAGTGGTTAAGACTTCGCCACAGCTGCGAGAGGTCAGGTTCGGGTCCCACTTGGGGCAAAGATTTTTCTCCCCTCGTATTCCCGTACATTCGGGCCGATCGTCGGGGGTTCTTTCCGGGGCCTTCGGCCCCCCCTCCCCCCCCCCTCTGCTTTGGAAATGTTAAGACAACAAAATGTGAAAATAAGTGCAGTTCTAAGCCCGGAAACTTAAATTGCTGAGCTGACCCTTCGTACCACGTGGCTGTAATGTGTTCATGTCCCAGCATGTGAGTGAATGCGTGTGATTCACGTGAGCGTGCATGTTGGGTTCAGTTCTCGGCGCTTTGAGACAGTTGAAGAGATTGGGTAAAGCGCCTACACAATACACAATTATGATGATGATGATGATGATGATGATAACAGGCGACACTTTGAACGGAACTGCAAGAAGTTTTCCACACGTAACTTATAACTATCTGTCGCTATTATCCTGAACAGCTACGGGTTGAATTGTGTAAATTACACAGCTAGATCTTACACTTCCGAGCCCCGGCGTCCCTGCAGGTAATCGAGGATCTTCTTTTCGGCCTTGAACAGCTCGTCCCTGATGCGTGCGTCTCGACCAGTGTCTGAGGCGATCAGCTCGGCCCGGTAACGCCGCACCTCCTCTATCACGCGGAACAAACTCTCCTCCTCGGCATCCTGACAACAGACGAGTTGACAGTGTTCAGAGCACGGGGCTCCACTTTTACACACAGTTCTTTGGTTCTTATTGAATTGTGCGCGATGGATTCAGCTATGGTCAAGCTATGATTTGTTGGTTGTTTGGGCATTGAAGGTCCTGTTTAACAACGCGAGGGTGATATCAAAAGATATTAGCGGGAACTAGGTCAGACATTTTTTTCTGCTCTCTGTCGACAAATGAACTCACGCCGTCAGCATGGTTGAAATGGGAGTAAAAGCAGTCGGTGTATGCGTTGCGAAGAATACTCCCGCTTTAAGCCACACAAGGTATTCCTTTTAGTTTTTTTCTTTTAAATCAACCGAACAGAACTGGCGGAACTAGTAGAAATCTTGACATAGCTTGGACAAACGTTGTTACTGAAAGCTTGAAACATTGTGAAACTAAACAGATTACTCCGAGAGAGAGAGAGAGAGAGAGAGAGAGAGAGAGAGAGAGAGAGAGAGAGAGAGAGAGAGAGAGAGAGAGAGAGAGAGAGAGAGAGCATGCCTTCGGACTCTTGATGTCGATGTAGACAAGTAGTGCTGACATGTCCAGCGGTTCATTGTAGCGGTTGCTCAGCGGAACACTGCGGTAACCTGTACACACAAATTTCAATTTTTTTCCCTAGGTATTAAAAACGAGAAACCGCTAAACGGAATCTCACTATTTTCCCACTATCATTGTCTTCCTCTATCATTGTTTTCCTATCCTATATCAATTTTTTTCCTTATCACTTTTTTTCGTCAATCATTATTTTCCTCAGTCACTGTTTCCCCCTGTCACTGTTGTCTTCTGCCATTGTTTTCCTCTATCACTTTTTCTCTATCGTTGTTTTCCTCTATCGTTGATTGGGGAGCCGGGGAGGCCGAATGGTAGAGCGTTGGACTCTCAATGCTCGGGTCGTGAGTTCGAATCCCGCCGGCTGGCGCCAAATATTTGTGCTGGCCTTTTTTCTCGTTGCCCCGTCTTTGATATCACCCTTATGTGGTGGAAAAGGACGTTAAACTCCCAAACACCCACCCACCCTCTATCGTTTTCCCCAGTCACTGTTTTCCTGTCGCATTATTTTCCTCTATCATTGTTTTCCTATTTCAATGTTTTCTTCTATCATTGTTTCCTTCTGCCACTGTTTTCTTCTATCACTGTTTCCCCCTATTATTGTTTTCCTCTATCGCTGTTTTCCTCTATCACCGTTTTCTTCTGTCATCGTTTTTCTTGGCTCTCATTCGGTCTTCTCATGTCGATTTCAGTGAAGCGGTAAATTTTCGTAGTTGCTTTTTCGAGTCGACAAGTAGATGAGAGGATTAATGAATCAGCTAACTTCTAAATAATTCGGACACAGAAAACTAACAAATAAACAAAAAAAACAACAACCAAAAAACGAAACATTAAAACATCTCATGACTCTTATCCCACAGACGCAGTAACTTTACCAAACCTTTCTCACAGAATCATTAAACTGAGGAACATCACATCACAGATGCCGTCAGATTTGACGAGACAGGAATTACGCTCACCTTGCCTGAGTCCCGTGACGGGGAACGTGCCTTGCGCAATGGTTGTCTTGCTATCATTCACCTCGCTCAGTACCTCAAACCTGAGGAACGCCAGTTCTGGACACGACACGTCAAACTTCACCGGCTCCTCGTTCCAAACAGGGTTCAGTCCGTTGTCCTCTGCGCAAGACACATCAGATGGAAAGTCATCCAGGCGCATGTTTGGCGCACAACAACCTTGTGGAATACGTTTCCTCGAACGCGCTTAATTTGTACACCCCCCCAAAAAAAAGCCACCTGTGTCAAGATGTAGTACGGAAGCCCATCGTGATTTAATGGAAATATGCACAACCGTTATGTACTAACCATCTACAGCCTTTGTTCGTGATTTTCGGTTGTCTAGCGGCAAACCAATGATTTCCACGCAGACAAAGGGGCGGACAACTCCCATCACCCGTCCGTCGGCGCACAGGTTTCGCCCGGCCAATACCTGTGGGAAAGAACATTCAATATGGATGAAAGGCTTGGCTACGGTTAATATTTTAATGGTAGACAACTCTAGGCAAAGCAGATTTTTAAAAAAAGCAAAAAAAAAAAAAAAAAAAAAACAACAACAAAAAAACCCCTAAAAACTAAAACGTAATGAATCATTTGCTCGGAAATCCTCTTTAGTTCTGATCTATTTCTGAAGTTTCTGGCAGACTGCAGAAAGACTGCCTAGGCAAAGAACCACAACCAGTTCCTAGAAGGAGACAGGGAAGACAGAAGCCTACTGTTAAGTCTGCAAAACTGCATCTGGTAACGGTGAGACGCACATTATCAACGAGACATGTTTGAGGAGAATTACCCGTATAACAAAATAAAAACACAAACAGAGAAGGTTATCTGACCGTCACAGAGAGAATGCGGTTGTCATATGGCAGCTTGAGGCCAGTAATGTCGGCAAGTGAATACCGCTCATTCAGGAACGGCGGCTTCAGTACGTAGCCACATCTGCGGAGCAAAGTCACAGTTCACTGGTAAGCTTCCAAGACGAATGAGCCTTTCTCAGTCCAGTATGACTACGAGATTCAAATTCAAAACCTTTTCCATCACAAGCTAAAACTGTTGTTACCGACCCAGCAGTCATTCAAAGGGATGTGTAAGAGTGGGAGACTGGGTGGATGGGTGGGTGGTTGTGTAACGGTTTAACGTCCTTTACCAACACATACGGGTGATATGAAAGACGGGGCAACGATGAAAATGCCAGCAAAAATATTTGGCCCCAACCGGGATACGAACTCACGACCCGAAGACGGGGCAACGATGAAAAGCCCAGCACCACTAACTGGCTCCCAGCCGGGATTCGAACTCACGACCCGAGCATTGAAGTCCACCGATCTATCATCTGGCCATCCGCCTCCCCGAGGAGATGGGTGGGGGTGGGTGTTTCGGGGTTTCACGTCCTTTTTCCACCATATACGGGTGATATCAAAGACGGGGCAACGATGAAAAAGCCAGCACAAATATTTGGCCCCAGCCGGGATACGAACTCATGACCCGAGCATTGAGGAGATGGGGAGGGGAGGGCGGGTACGTATGACTTTAACCGACCAAGCTGTCCCTGTGCTAGTTGTGGAATGGTTGACAAATACCCTACTCCTATCCAGAAGCTGAATCTTCTACAGGATCAGAATTCGTATGACAGAACACTTAATCCGAGGTTTAAATGAAAATCTGCCGACAGGACGATTGGAGCACTGTATTCACCCGCCGTTGGAGAGGAACCTGGCCTGGTTGAGCTGCATGGGCGTGTCAGGCGTCTGGTAGTTGAGCGCCACCATCTGGATTCCCAGCACCCACATGCCTGTAGGGTCGAAGTTGTTAGACTTGATGCGTGTACCCTTTGGGTAGACTCGCAGCAACTGCTGCCGCGAACAGCTGTTGGACGAAAAAGCACGAGACAGATGCACTGCATTATTGAAACAGATTCTTTTGTTTTACGATTGAAGATGAAGGGATAGGTCTGAGGGCTACCTGATGAAACACCGATCTCATTGCATTTTCATGGTGAAACAGCTCGGACGGAAGGCGAAATCAAAAGCTTCGATATGCCAAAGAAATCACCCCCACAGTATCCGACTGCTGTTCACGATTTCGTTAAAACAATGTTGATTTCTCGAAACGGCTAGAAGCAACAAAAACGACATAATTATGTAAACCACTTATTTTAGACTACACATCTCAGTCAACAGCCAACGTTTCGGCCTGTGCCTTCATCAGGACAAACAACAACAAATGGGACATAACTCTATCAAACAAAAACACACACACACACATGCGCGCGCGCGCGCGTGTGTGTGTGTGTGTGTGTGTGTGTGTGTGTGTGTGTGTGTGTGTGTGTGTGTGTGTGTGTGTGTGTGTGTGTGTGTGTGTGTGTTTAAAGCTTAGATGTGGTGGCACTTATGTGATATTTAAGGAATATGTCAAGGTGTATATTTATAGGATTTGATATGTTATATCTAATTTTATACTTTTACTGCTGTAATATGTATGTTTTGTTTGAGTGATTTTAATGTACTGTTTTTATGACCACCACACCCTAATTTCTCCTAAGGGGATAATAAAGATTTATTGAATTGAATTGAATTGAATTGAATTGAGCAAAGGACAACAACATTTTTCACACATATACACGCGAATGTAATTGGTAATGGTGAAAAACCAACCAACCAACCAACCAACCAACAAACAAACAAACAAAGAAACAAACAAACCAACAAAAACCACCCCACTCCCCCCCCCCCAACCACCACCAAAAAAGAAAAAAAAAAGAAAAAAAGAAAAGTAAAAGCCAAAAACCAAAACAGAAAAACCAAACAAACGACCACGACAACAAATAAACACAACACAGCACCCATCCTTTAGGCCTAAAGTTAATACTCACTTGAGCGTCGCCTCATCAGTGAGATTGACTCTATCCTCCACGAGAGAGGACACCTGACAATGTCGCCCTTTATCTGAAACTGCACATAATAGTGGTACAGTCTAAAAAGCATGTAAATGAACGAAATCACAAAGTGTCACAAACACACCGTACATGTATTCAATATCATGGGTGGTAAATTCACTGGAAATCATTAAGTGAAATCTCTGGATGTTTCTGGGAGAAATGTAACTGGAACGCCTGTTTGAACTGGTGCACTAGCTTTGCTAATGCACCAAGTTTTTTTTTGCTGCGCCGAGTCTTCAGTGCTATTCCTCCCAAGTCGTGGGTGGAATGTTTGGAGGGCTCGGAGGCTGGGCCAACCTTTTTGGTTTTTAATTCATGACGATGACGATGAGGGATGAGGCATCGGTGATGGCGGTCTTGTCACTAACCTGATGTTGGATCGTAGGTTACGCTCTGACAATACACGACCAGATCCGACAACTCTCGAGCACGCTTTTGGGTTTTCTCCATGCGCTGCTGCACCAGATGCTGCAAAACAGTAAAACCGACTTTAGTTTCGTAACCTCCTCCCTTTTGTCTATACAGAAACACAGAACGGCGACAGGCGTAAGGACACAGATTGAGAGCGGAGTCATGTGCAGTGTTTATTTGAAGACCCCTGTTTGGCAAATGTGCTAGCCTGTCATCATATTGTTGTCATGAAAAAGCGTGATTTCTGTATTTTGTGGGGCAAGGTGCATACCAGGGGGTCGCAACAAGAGGCAAGCTGCCAATGAAGCTGGGACTTTTTGCAAAGAAGAGAGACACAAGTGACGCGAGCGGATTTTGGTGAACTGGCTTTCTGGCCTAAACAGAAAGTAGACCAGCATTACTTCAGTGATGCCTTTTTTTTTTAGACTCTTGTCAGGTGCGTGCCCTTGAATGGTATGTGAGTGGTAATTTTTGTTTCTAGATTGAAGCATTTTTAGGAGTGACTATGACGCCTGAAGCTAGTAGGGAATATACAGGCATTTTGAGACCTCGTGCATGTTCTTTGAGCACAACAGCAGATTCCAGTACTCATCGACACTCGACGGTTCACTGCTTTTTTGGGGGGGGGGGGGGGGGGGGGTGGGGGGGGGGGAGGGGGGTTACACAAATTCTGCTCACCCGTTCGCCCATGCGAGCTTGCCCGTCCCTAATGGCAGCAGTCCACTCGTCCAGCTGTAGTTGTGAGAGACTGCCGAACTCCAGGGGCCGTTTGTAACGCCCGTGTGAAAGCCGAAAGTAGAACATGGTCTGCCCGCCGCTCTGTCCTTCCATGTACGGCACTGGGTCTGAACACAGCAAATCTCTCTTGACTATGGGCAACTTAGAAGGCTGATTCTGGATATGGACCTTGATCACTGCATCCTATTCTTAACGAACGCTGTAAGCTTTGCCATATTGACGCTCAATATGATGCTCAAAGCAAAATTAATGTTAACAAGTTCTGAAACCAAAGCAGGTCATTTTCAGCACACACACACACACACACACACACACACACACACACACACACACACACACACACACACACACACACACACACTCAGTCCCTCTGTGGCATTAAATCGCCAGCATACAAGAAATGCATGATACAACGTACAGTGCACTCGCCATCATTTAGGTTGAAATGTCAGCCGTTAAAGGCTCGAAACCTGCTTCCAGTTGGGCGCAACTTACCAGTTCTCGTTCAGAAATACTATATACCGGACTTCAACCTGTCTATGTAACGTTGCAGTTGCACGGTGACCTACCGAGGGTACACATCTTTAGTTCAAGTGTGTCTTCTCTCCCCTTCAGCCCTTCCACAATCTCTGATGGCCGCCGGTCGTCCTTGTCTGCGATGACCTGCACGGTGAACGGCACAGTTCACAAGAACGTACGTTCATACAAATTGTCTGGAATGTTTAGATCTCAGCTCAAAGATCAGGGGTTTCTGATTCTTTTCATGAAATAACCAGTATTCGGGACGTGACCATCGAGTGCAGTATATTTAATTATATACTTAACTAGATGTCCTACCGATGTGGTAAAAACCAGTGACATTGTAAAATTACCTGTACGTAGTTGGACGGGAAGTACTTCTGTTTCTGGTCACCATAGTCCCCTCGCCACCTGGACAACAGCATACGAAATCAGTATATGACGCAGATAAAGCTGCAAAGTTGAAAGCTAACGTTTCGAATGCAGATCTTTGGGAACTTTGAACCCATCTGCATATAAAAATAAGCAGCACACAAGCACTTATTTCAAAATCTAAAGGTTAGACATTTCTAGAAGGCGTTGAGAGGTATTTCATCTCCATCTCTAAAAAAAAAGAAAAGGGGCGGGGGGGGGGGGGGCTAGAGTGATACCCCTTAATGTTAAGCCACTCAGGTTGTTCAAAGAGAAGGAAGAGGTGCTAACCAAGGCTTGTCTTCCTCTCGGACATTGGTGATCACTGCTCCCCTGGTGAAGGACATCTGGTCCGCGTCCATTGCCATGAAGTCATACAGTGCTCGGACGGACACCTGTAACACCATAGTAATTTGTCTCAGTGACTACATGAGGTAATACTCAGTATCACACTTGTCAAGCTCGTGCTTGGTCTCGTCACACTCATGATAAGACTTGTAATAGCGATCACATTTGTTACACACATTAGATTTGTTAGACTCTTTGGATTTGTTACACTTAGGCTGAAGGCAACAACAACAAACAAACAAACAAACAAAAAAAGGGGGGGGGGGGAGAAACATCTTGATGTTAAAAGTCGAGTGGTACAAACAATCTGCTGAAGAATTAATTAACGCTGTTTTACGTGAGGAGAACAGACGCACTGATCTGTTACACTTAAGCAGAGGGCAAAAAAGGGGAAAAAGAAATTTTGTACTGGTTTCCTGATACCATAAGTCGAGTGGTGTGAAAACAAAGTGCTGAAGATGTTATTAACACTGTTTCTTCACATTAAGCTCTGCACAGCCAGTAAACACAATGCTTAGTATCACGTACAGTGTGTGTGTGTGTGTGTGTGTGTGTGTGTGTGTGTGTGTGTGTGTGTGTGTGTGTGTGTGTGTGTGTGTGTGTGTGTGTGTGTGCGTCATACTAGCATCAAGTAACATAAAAAAAAGAATTTCTGTTTCCTCTTAAATACCACCACAGGCACGACTTTCATATCCAGTGAGTGTAATGTGAAGAGGAAAAAGTAGAAGAGACAGAAGGAAAATAAGAGGAAGAAGACCTTTCCATACCTTCTTCAGGCACTGTATGTCTGAAGGATCACAGTATGTCAAACTGTCGTAGATATCACAGTCTGCGTCCTGAAACAACCCAGCGTCCTTGTTTTACCATGAGCACACTTTTCATTACTACTGATACTACTACTACCACTACTCCTCCTCCTACTACAACTACTACAAACCTACAATTATGTATGTACGTATATGTACGTATACATGTATATATGTATACATGTGTGTTTGTAGGACTACATGTACTTGTACTTTGTGTTTTGCCTGAATACCCGTCCGACTGCACTTACATGTTTGTAAATGTCTATTGTGTAAAAAAAAAATGTACAAAAACGCTAAAACAGAGTAATAAAAAACAAAACAAAACAAAACAAAAAACCTACAACTAAGTATCCCATCACTGAAAAGAGCCACAATAAGTAGCCAATAAAATGCTGAGATGTGATATCCAGTGGTCCACTTTGCATAATCTGTACGATACGTTGCAAGAGGAAACATCCGAACTTCCTCACAGCTCTGTCTCTAACTCACCATCCCACTCACCCTCTCCCTCACTCATAAAAAAGATACTAATGCAGGGCAAAGGAAGGCTTACAACGTTCTGCTCGGCGATGCTTTCCGTGGCCGGAACAGTGAGTTTGGTTTTGCGGTAGAGCGGACGGCGATGGAAGAAGTCGATCAACTTGGGGAGCGACAAGAACCGGTAGGGACCACACACGTACGTCTTACCCCGCTTGTAGATCTGGAAGTGGCTGATCTTCTTCTTGTGCCTGTCAAAGAAATACAATGGAAGCACCTGTAAGAATACCCACGTGTACCCGTCCCAGCAAAAACTGTAAGCTGGGTTATAAAAAATACTCGTCATGCTTGTACACATACGGAATGAACCTATTTACTGTGTATAGATAATCATATTGATTAACGCATGTAATGTTTGCACATGAAGCCTGTGATTATGAAATGAGAATAGCCGCATACCACTCGAGGTGATACTAACTCGTGTCAATCCTTTACTAATACTATTATTATCATTACTATTGTTCTTACTACAACTAGTAGTAGTAGTAGTAGTAGTAGTAGTAGTAGTAGTAGTAGTAGTAGTAGTAGTAATGATATTTTCAATCTCTGTTCTGTTCTGCTTACCTGTGTACTGTTGTACGCATGGTAGTCTGTTTTGCACTGTATTGTATTGTACTGTATTGGACTGTCTAATTTACTTATGTATAGTCTAAAAAAAAGAGAAAAGAATAAAAGAAATACAATGGAAGCTGGCGTTTCTTTGACGTTTCAAACAAAATAAACACTGACTGCATCCTCAATCTATCATATATTCGACCATTTCGACAAAGAGATCTGTGTATTGTATGGCAACAGCTGATAATGTCTGAATATAACTGCCTTTGCAGCACAGACCATATTCATCCGTGTTCATTTCGGATCTGAAGAAAGAGTTACATTTCACCAGCAATGAAAGCCACTCGTAGCGTAGATCTGCTGTCACTGACCATTTTCACAGGCATGCTGTTCTGTGTTTTGGCCAAGTGGGTGCAACGCTGTGCTTATGCTCATACAGTGCATAGGGTAGATTGTTGATCATACATGAAACGAAACCTTACCTGAAGGACAAAGACAGACATCCGGGCTCCGAGCTGCCACGGACAAGGAAAGCGCCCTCCTGCGGGATGCGCATAAGCAACCTTTCTGCTCCAAACCGGTCCAACTTGGGGTAGTACCAGCTGCAAACGCACACGACATATCAGTGACCGAATTGTGAGAAAATGAGAGCACAATAAAACTCAAGAGCCTATTACGGTCACGTGATCAACGCATCAATGACATCTAAATTTATCAACGATTTTTACCTCATGGTGGATTCTGACCAAACACTGCCAATCTAGAAGGGTTAACAGTGTGTTATCGAGCTGTCTGAAAACTGGATGTCCGATAGTTACTTAAAAAATAAGCCGCCAGGTGCTAAACAAATGTTTCGTCTTTGAAAAGTCTGCAACTGAAATCAGTGCATTACATTCATCCTCATGCTCCGTTGAACCCTTGACAGATATGAATTTAGAAGTAGAAAGTGTGACTACAACTCACTCTGCGCCGATGTCTTCCATGGGTTTGCAGACTGGCTTGTCCAGATAGAGGTGTCGCTTCTCGTCAGCGATGTAGAGGCGGTGTGTGCGGAAGTAGCTGACCAGCTCCGCAATACTCGGGTACCACACCTCGTTCCCAAACGTGTACAGCGTGCGTCCGTTCTCCTCACGTGTCTTCACGCGCACGTGCTTCAACTCACCCTCCCAGCTACAACAATGGTAAACACAGTTATCGTTGATACTCGTCTTCACAATCACCATTACGAACATTAAAATCACTGATGAAAAAAACAAACCAAACAAAACAAAAGCAAAACAAACAAACAAACAAACAAACAAACAAACAAAAACCCAAACCTTCCCAAAGGAATCGATTTCAACCGACAGTAAAAAAAAATCGTGCCGAAGTCATTGTAGATTTTATGTATTTAATATTTTGCTTGACAAACTGTTCACCTAGAATGGCATCCTAGAGAAGACATGCACATTAGATAATTGTCTCATTTGCGACGAACAACACGAGCACATTACCCGAGCATGTCTTGAGGGTGGGTGGGTTTTAAGGTGCTTAACGTCCTTTTCCACCACGTGTGGGTGATATCAAAGACGGGTCAACGAGAAAAAGGCCTGCACAAATATTTGGCCCTAGCCGGGATTCGAACTCACGACCCGAGCATTGAGAGTCCAACGCTCTACCATTCGGCTATCCTGACTCCTATCCCCGCATGTCTTGAAGATCAGAACATCTAATTAGAACATAATTTAATAATAATTTAATTATACTCTAATAAAATAATAAATGTCAGGCATCTCACATGAAGGACAAGACGTATTTGTCTGAATCTGTAGCACCCTGGCTGTCCCTGACGAGGAAGGAACCGTCCTGGGGCGGTTTGTTGTCCACTGTTCGCTTCAGCAGTTTCTTGATCTTGTCACGTGAGATACTGCCGTAATACCAAGGCTGGTATTTCAAGTCGTCCTCGTCTTCATCGCTGTCATACTCCTGATCACACACACACACACACACAAAAACCCGACAGTGAGAATTCATCTTTTTCCATTCGAGTGGTCCATGTCTTCATATTTCATTCGCTTTAAAAATTTAAATCATCAAAATGCGAAATTACATAATATGAGTGAAGGAGAATCACATATAGAATACACGAATACTTCCACACAGCGTAGTAAATATACTACCCCCCCCCCCTCCAGCCTTCACCCCTTACAAAATAGACAAAACAAAAGCCAGAGAGAGAGAGAGAGAGAGAGAGAGAGAGAGAGAGAGAGAGAGAGAGAGAGAGAGAATCGCAGTGTCCTTGCAGTTTTTTTTGTGTAAGAGCGTATCTATTGTAGCTGTGGAAGAGATGGTGAGTGTTAAGCCGGCTCTTAACTGGGCACTGCGGAGCGCACACAGTGCTGTCCACAGTTGTGAGTGACATAGTTGTAATTTTGGGGGTTTCCGCCGCTGTGGCGTCATCACAGCAACCTGGATTTCAAATAGCCACAACTGTGACTGTGGTTTCCACAACAGATTCTCACTGGCTGTACTACGTCACTCGGAAAGCAGGCTTTACTGACCTCAAAGTATTCCTCATAGTCCACATCCTCTACCGCCTCGTCCTCCTCTTCCTCCTCTTCTTGCTTGTTCTGACTGAAGTAGATGGACATCTCGTTCAAGATCACTGTGTACGGAGCCCATGTCTGCAGACACAAAACAGACACAATGCTACTCGTGTATCCAAACACGTGGTACATGTATGTGATGAGTCGTTTGGGCAATGCATGGACAGGTTACTACACACAAGAAATTAAATGTATTTTAAAATTGATTCTGTGGAGGCAGGGAAGGAACTGAAGGCGAGGAAGATATTCCAAGAACCCTACCGGCGACTCTTCCGGGAACCTCAGCATCAGAATTTGACTCTTGATGGCCGATCCAGGCCCTGTAGACAACAGACAACAATTACATACTTGATTACAACAGTAACATTCCAAATCTGAGCTCGCTGGGAACGTCTACAGTGTACAACTGTGGACGAACGTATCTCAGTTACAAACCAATGAATGGGAGATTCTAAGTCAGCCTGTGACTCGTGTGTGTGTGTGTGTGTGTGTGTGTGTGTGTGTGTGTGTGTGTGTGTGTGTGTGTGTGTGTGTGTGTGTGTGTGTGTGTGTATTCGTTCTGATGCTCTCGGATTTTTAAGTCACATTGGGATGTCTGAGAGCAGTCATCGAAACCTTCTGAATCAATTTGTCATCAGAATTTTGAAACTATGTCACACTGGTATGTCATGAAGGGGGTGGTGAAATGAATTCCTGTTTTGGATTGAAAAAAAAATCTTGAACTGAATTGAATCTCACTGACCTGAAGAATCGTCAGTCTCCTGGTCCTTGTCGCGAAGCTTTCTGTCCTGAAAAAAAAACCCAACAACAACAGAACATGATTTGACAATCTAACATCCAATCAGTTTTGCAAAATCAAAGCCCTTTTCATAAACCTGCTTAACCAGACTGTCGAATAAAATTTATTGTACAAAACTGAGTTCCACCACTCAGTCTCGTTTAACTCTCTCTATGCCGAGAGTTTTTCCCATTAGCATAACAACAGATCGTTGGTTCCCAGTGACTGGTAGCGGTTTTTTATTTTTTATTTTTGGCTAGCGCTGTATTTAGTTCCGCACTTACAGGACGCGGGCCGCTGAGGGTGCTGCACGTGATTCAGTATGCTGTAGGCGCTATAGTAACCGTCCAGTAAGGGCAACATATCAAATTACGGCTTGACTGACAACACGTCCAAAACGCTCGCGGTCGTTAATGATGTGATGACTGAGAATAAAACTAGAAAGTTAGCGATCCCATATATCGGACATCTGCAGCCAAACGTTGTGAGCGTGAGGACCATATATGAGCCGTGGCATAGAAAGAGTCGGGGGGTGGGGGGGGGGGGGGGGGGGGGGGTAGGAGGAGGAACAGGATTAGGTAGGTATGATCTATAAACTAAACTAAACTAAACTAAAATGGTCAAGGATCCCAAATGAGGAAAAGTGTGTAGCATTTCCTAGGGAGGCATGATTCCCCGAGTTAAAAGACTAAAGTCTGTGTAGTCTGGTGCATTTTGGCATGATATTAAGTGCTTCAGCGGAGGAAACATTTTTTTTTTCTGGAGGAAAAAATTTAGACTTTAACTCAAATGCATACATGTTGGTGTGTTTTGGCATACTTATACGTGCTTCAGTTTTTGTGGGGAGGAAAGGTTTTAGCCAAAGGTGGCTGTCCGCCAACAGATGGCTGATTTTAAACCCTGAATGATGGAAGGACGAACCGGTCAGCAAATAAGAAAACCACACTTATTTTTACCTACATGCTACCGTTGGGAGTGCAACTGGTGCCCAACATACCAATGCTAGCACAGAAATTGAAAGGGTTAAGGATAAGAGCCACATGGCTCTTTATTGCATTCGTCTTTCTTAAGCTGGTGTGTAAGGCATCGTGTTGTAATTACTTCTGGGCCCGTATGTAAAATCCGAGGCTAATTTAACCCATGGCTACGGGCCTAACCCAGACTAGAACAAAAGAAACCCAAAAGCAAAATTAAATACAAAAGAAAGCGAAGAAAGGAAGAAAAAATCCTTCTATAACGGCTTAGGCACCTTGCTGGAATGATTTCAAACAAACAAACAAACAAAACAAAAAAAAAAAACAAACAACAACAACAGAAATTTTAATCCTAGAGCTAGTTTAGTTCGAGGTTAGACTCTTACCGGGGGCTAAAAGCCCTAACCTCGACTATTACATACGGGCCCAGACCATCACAAAAAGGGCTTTATTCAGCAGTGCGCAACGTATAATGTTGTATTCCCAGAAAGAAAAAAAATAATAAGGAGCTGCGTGCTCACTTTGATGATGACTTTGCGTTTGAGTTGTTCTGGTGACGGCATCTTTGTCTCGTTTGGGTCCACTGGCTCCGTCAACAGCTCCTCTGGAACGATATCACAGTTTGAAGTATCACGTCTAGTCTCGTAAAAAGAAAGTATCTGAAGAATGCTGGTTTCATGTCTGTCATGTGCATACCAGATGTCATTACAACAAACAAACAAACAAACAAACAAACAAACAAACAAACAAACAAACACTGCATCGTCTTTTTGTGGTTATATGAAATGTTTCTCCTTTGGCTAGATGTGCTGCATGTACTGTGGCGCCCATGTGTTGTCTGTCTGTCTGTATGCGATAGGGAACTTCTATTTTCCGACTGCGACAAACTTCCGTGAACAAGCACTGAGCCTTGTGGGTACACGTTGCAACTAACCTCTGAAAACATCCTTGAGCAGACGAGCCAGGAAGCGTTGTTGTGCCAAACTCAAGTGGTTCTCGATGGACAGGATGATGGGATATCTACAATACACGAAGTGTTCCTTTACGTTTGTATTCATGGCAGATATATACAGCCCCCATAAACCCACAATTACCGTACGGGATGAATAAAGTATTTTGGATTGAACTGAATCTTAAGCTGCGTACTGTGGAGTTCTCGATTAAATAAAAGCACTCCCCTCCCCCTCTCCCAACCCCCCCCCCAAAAAAAAAAAAAACAAAAAAAAAAACAAGGAGGAACGGCCCCGTCCTACAAAGTTGTTTCTCCAAACTTCATATTATTTTGTCTGTTTTGTTGTTATTGTTGCCGGTTCTCCCCTCTCCAAGTTCTACCAACGACACTAGATCCTCTACGACCTCGACCGATTAGCCACGTGACTGGGGGTGGGGCCGGGTGGGGGAAGAAGGGGGGGGAGAGAGAGAGAGGCAGAGATAGAGCATTGAAAGTCCAACGCTCTACCATTCGGCCACCCTGGCTCCCCAGAGAGAGAGAGAGAGAGAGAGAGGTCAGTTCCGTGAACTAAACATTTGCCGTCAGCCTCAGGCAGGTCGTCGTACAGAGAGAGAGAGATGACGTCAATTCCGTGAACTAAACTTTTGACGTCAGCCTCTAGCACTGAGATCGTCTGAGGATGCTTGTTCATGTCTTGTGATTTCCCTGTTGGCTTTGTGACTTCTCCGACTGAATTATTTTTCACATGAAATCTGGAAGATCTAGAGGGCTGATGAAATGTCGGAAGCAGTGACGATACTTGCAGATTTTGTCTGTGAACCAAACATTTGACGTCAGCCTCAAGCTGCTCGTCTGTCAGGTGATACTTCTTCATATCTTGTGATTTCCTTGTTGTTTCTGTGACTTCCGTGACTGAATTAATTTTGATATAAAATCTGGAAGATCTAGAGAGCTGATGAAACGTGGACGTAAGTGCCTCGGGTTGTACTTACGAAATTGCAAAATTAGAACTTTTTTGACCAGCGCTTCTCGCAGAAACGTGAAAACATGTATTTATCTAAAAGCTCTGTTATTCTTAATACTAAAGCTATAATAGTGCAGTAGTTCATGTCATATGTGCAGTTGGCATAAGTGACAAAAATACCGGAATGATGAGTAATTTGAAGGAGTCTTTTCATAGATATTTGGCACCCTACCTCGGAAATATTTTTCTTACACAAAACCTGTCAGAGCTACAGAGCTGTGCTACGAAAACAGGCAGTATAATTGGATGATCTTCCCAATTTCAGAAGATGAAGCCATCTGAACATTTTTTTCGAAAAAAATCGTAACATGACCGATTTTTTAAAATCGGCGATAACTCTTCTGAAAATGCGGCAGGCTAAAAATCGTGAAAGGTAGCTCTGGAGAAGGTGAATTCCCATTTTATCTCAAAGTAAAAAGGCCTCCAACGAGGTGGTTTAGGAGATAGCCATCATTACATCCGTCCACACACACAGACACACACACGTCACTCCCGCCAAAAAGAACGCAGCAGCATAGTGTGCACGTAAGGTGTCTATGACGCAGATTTCGTTACGTCACTGTGTGCGTGAAAGTAAGTATTGTGTGGAGAAACGTCACAGTCTTGTTTTGTATCACTGAAACTTGCTGCTGCGCGTAGCAAAATCTGCCCCGTCTCATAAAGTTGTTTCTCTATAGAGAAACAACTTAAAAAGAGAGAAAAAAAAAGCAACAACAGGAACATAATTATATAATTATGCAACATGTCTGCCTTTTGCGCTCAGGTGATCAATTTAACAGCGGTAATAATGATACAGTTTGACACTTACTCCGATGTTAGCCATGCATTCTCCTTGATGACCTTGAGAACCTCAGCGACCTTGATCTTGGAGGTGAGGGTGTAGCCGTGTGTGATGATTGGCTGACCGTCACTACCGTCCCAGCAGTCAACTGCCCATGTGTAATGAACGACGTCATACTACTACTACTACTACTACAACTGCTACTACTACTACTGATAATAATAAATTATAATAATAACGATGATGAAGATTCTAGTGCTAACACTGATACTAATTCTACTACTAATAAAATTGGACTCGCTGCACTGAAGCACACAATTTTGTAAGCCGGACAAAAAGGCAAATCTCACTTCAAACAATCGTAGCATTTGCAAACGTTGAACTTTTTACTCAATTTTTCTACCGGGTAAGTTTGTGGTTGTGCACCAGTGGCCTCACTAAAAAAAAAAAAAAAAAAAAAAATGTCTACATGGATTTAAACTTGGCTCAGTGAAGTGCTGCACTTTGATTATACTCGTGTTTGCTGCAATAAGAGCCGTCAAGGAATCGTTAATCTTGCCTGACTTTCGCATACAGGGCCAAAACCGAAAAAAAACCCCAAAAGTCGAGAACGTGGGATACTCATACGCGGTACAAAATGTGTTAAAGAGTCTGTTATTAGTTGTGAGTTGAGAGCCAGAAAGCAATAAAAGATCCATCTACAACTGTACAATACCGATTCATGTTATAAGCACAAACACTAATACGAATGAATAAATAAAAGCGACATAAAAGGGACAGAAACCGCTTAACTTTCACAAAGGACGTTTAAAGTGGTAACTTGAAGTTATGTCCCATTTGTTTGTGTCCTGAGGAAGGCGAAAACCGAAACGTTGACCCGTGCCGTCCTTTGTGAAAGTTAAGTGGTTTCTGTCCCTTTTATGCCGCTTTTATTTGCTTAAATTGTAACCACGTCGCAGTCATTACCGTTTCCTTTTCACAAAGACGAATGATTTAATTTAAGAAACTTGTCCTGTGCCACACTTATAACAAGGAGGGGGGGGGGTGAGGGGGTTAGATACAGAATGAGGCAGTTGATACAGTACAACTGTAATCAGTCACACAGGGTGCCTAGCAACTAACTGGTTACAAAATGACCTAGAGAAATGTAACGTACGCTCCAAACAGCGGCATCCTCTACGAAGACAGCTGGCGTACATCTCCTCTGAAGATTGTCCCTTGATCTGGTTACCCACAAGGTAGCTGGAGATCAAACAAACAAGAAAAATACAAGATAATACAAGATAATATACTTTTCAAGAGTCTGTTATTAGTTACCCCTTGCAGAGCAAGGAGTAGCAACTGACCTGCTGTACTGCAGATGGACCAGAATATTCTGGGGCAGGCTCAGTTCTAGTGCTGGTTGGGTGCTGCTTGCCTCTTGGGTATCGCCGCATGCTCACCTGATGAGGGTCCCATTCACCCAAAACCGTGGTCTTGAGCTGCTAAAAATCATCTGTTCACATGGCCTAGGTTGTACCGACCATATTCCTCCCGGTGGGAGGTGAATAGGGGTCCTGTGAATGGTGAGACACCCTT
>JACVVK020000048.1:1360000-1365000 GCA_018292915.2 Batillaria attramentaria | reverse complement strand
AAACACAGATGACAGGAAACGATTTCAATGTGAGCACACGAGATGAACTCTAGAGGGCAGAGCAACATAATACCAACAACGAAAAGAAGACCAACAAAGAAAGAAAGAAGACAGAGGGGATAAAAGAAGGAAGAGAATCGTAACTCTAGCTGCGAAGAAAACAAAGAAAGAAAGAAGACAGAAGAGAGGAAAGAAAAGGAAGAGAATTCGTAACTCTAGCTGCGATGAAAACAAAGAAAGAAAGAAGACAGAAGAGAGAAAAGAAGGAAGAGAATTCGTAACTCTAGCTGCGATGAAAACAAAGTTTCAGGCTACGATTTCCAGCTTCAATAGTGCAGGCTACCGCTGCAGGTTATTTTAGCCAATTCATTTGGGATTACCAGACACAAATCCTTATTGTGACTTCTAAGCGAAGGGAAACAATTCGTACTGAATGGCGAGAGTTGATGGCCATAGTGACGTTATTAATTTCCCCTTATACGTCAACAGACTGGAGCATATGTTTGGTCAGTGAGACGGGGCGATGGGAGCGAAAACAAAGGGATCAAAGCAGGAACAAGGTAGGGCAATGTGATAGTAAATGTCAGGTTAATACTCTGCTGACATAAGGCTGTCCCTCCGGAAGTCTTGGCCGTGGGCCATGAACTGTCCAAACTACAAAGACGTGCAGGGGTATGACGTACCTGCTGAATGGGGTGGATCACCTTCTTGCTGACCTTGAGGCTGTTTCTCAGCAGCCAGCCTCGCAGCTGTTTGACTGTCACCCTGGAAAAGCCAAGATGAGTCGTCAGGACAGGAGTCTGACCAATCCCTTGCTGGCTTTAATGTAAGTAACTGACCAGTAAGAGGGCAGTCAGGGTAAGTGCACTCTTCACAGTCGCATACTCATTGACCATCCAACACTTACTACTGGTGCATTATTTTCTGTGATCTCCTGATATACGTGCATTGCTCTAGAATGGCATACACAAAGGTGGAAGCAAGAGATATCATATAAAAACAACAGCAGCAACAACAACAACAACAACAAAACGCCTACCGGCGTGAAAAAGGCCATGTAGCTATCCGCTTATAAGTACTATATATAAAAGCTTAAACGGTAAGTACTGTTCACTCAATGATACACTCAATGATATCACTAAATCGTGACAAGTGATTTCTTTTTTGCTTAATTGACAATTCTTTACTCCTTGTGAGTATGTGATTAGAATCATATTCACACTACTTCTACTACTACTACTACTACTACTACTACTACTACCACCACCACCACTACTACTACTACTAAAACACAGCTTGTATGAATAAATTTCACATTTCAAATTTTGTGTTAGTAATTGTGTGCCAGTGGAGACCAGAGTGAGTTTACACCATACACTTGGTGCAAAGGGTCAGTTCATTCTTAAATTAGTAGGCTGACCTTTCGCACCACGTGACTGTAGTGTGTTCACGTCCAGTGTGTGAGAAAATGTTTGTGATTCACACAAGCGTGCGTGCTGGGTTCAGTTCGCGGCGCTTTGAGCCAGTTCAAGAAACTGAATACAGCGCCTACACAATAGACAGTTAGTATTGTTATCACACACTTACTTGTCGTCCACCGTCATCCCAGGGTAGGAGCCGAGAATGTCTTCGAACTGTCTCCGGAACCATCTGAAAGGAAAACCAAATAACGAGATAAACTTCCCCAAACAGCTTGTTGGGTATTGTGAACATGTCACGCTTACTGCAACGACGGTCAACTGTGTGTAGGACAGGCAAAACAAACAAAGCCAAAATCGGTAGCACCATCTTGCAGGTTTCAATTTTAATAACAATAAAGATGATAATAATTGAAACTTTCTATGTTTCACGTGGGGAAACCTGACTTTGACACTGCAGAATACGTACAATAATGTCAGCAAAAACAATGTAAACATAACACTGACCTTTAACAAAACACAGCTACTCAACGTGTGTAAGCATTACAACAGCAACAGCCAGCAGAGTCCTATTCGGAAGTACTTTATTCCTTGTCATTCAGGTATAAAACAGCATTGAAAAAGAAGGAATTCTTGAGGGTTTTCTTTAAATCGGTTGGAACGACACTTGACAGTCACCCACAAGAGTCATGTGACTGTCGTTTCGACCTGGTTGAAAAGTGTAGGATGACTCTTAGGCCAATGTTTGTCTTGGTGACAACATCAACGACATAGATGACATCAGATCCCAACACACAGCAAAAACAGTTTTACAGGATACAAGAAAGAAAAAAAAATCGAGAAAAGTTGTGCTTTGACCTTTGTCGCTGAGCCTGGTATGTCTGTGAGCGAACTGTGTCTACTACACTCCCCAAGGCGGTGAACACGATGGAAAACTCTTCTGGATTTTTGGCTGCAAATGGTCAAAATAATTAGCTTAGAGGTCAGTAATTTCAGCACGCCCGAGTTCCGCCCCCTTCCTTCAGTTTTTTTTTTTTAAAGGAAAGTGGGAGAGTCAGCGAAGACAAACACAAAACAACAATCATTTCAGAAACCGCCCCTAAACAGTAATCGGTAAGTTAATTTCTAAACCAAACGTTTACCGTTATCATTATCAATAACGACGCTTGTGTTAATTACGAGTCAGCTGTTCTTAAAGATCTAAGCTCCCAACAAAAAGCTTTGGTAAGTGTGAAAACATTTTACACCGGCAGTCGACCATGCAAGCACAGTCAACTCTGTCACAGTTGCAGAGTTTTCAGCGTCCCTGAAACTCCAATAAAAGCCAAGGGCAGCCTGATTTCACAGCTCAGTTTGCGTTTTGACACTGAGCGAGAAAGATCGTGCAGCACTCAACATCCGCTAGACACTGTAGCAATGTGTCTCGCTCACTGACCAAAAGCCAAATAATGTCACGGCAAACTCGTACTCTGGTTTAATAAGGGTCCCCGAAACGCTGAAAAGTCTGCAACTGTGACAGAGTTGCCTGGATTATGCACAGTCAAAGGAGTAGCAGTTTTAAAAAAACGCAATGTTTGCGACTTTTTGCTGAGATTGCAGATCTTTAAGGCGTTGCACTTTGCTCTGTCATTGACAAAGTCATCAGAATAAAGTAGGTGTGCCGTTTCCTTTATATAGCTTAACATACGAAGACATTTTTTTCTTGCATATGTGAAAACAAACACTTTAAAACAGATGTTTAGTCTTTTTCAAGTCCTCAGAATGTACTTTATCACTCAAGACTAGGACGGACCAAGGCCTCCTAGATCATACTGGTGTTCGAGTGTTCCACACAGTAATGAACGACTCCATCCCTGTCAACCAAAAAGGGTCGGGCCCCCAGAATTCAGCCAATCGCGTCCAGCGGCATTATGTACACAACACATAGCATGGTCTTGCAAACTTTTGCCAGACACCGCACAACGAAGGAAGCACAATCATGTAGTTTGATATGACTGAAACATGGGGGAAAAGTACTAAATCCATTGACGTCATCTGAGTAAAAAAGACCATTACGTCAATCACTTTCATCTTGAAATCATCCCTTTCCCATACGAAGACTTCATGGACGTACTGTATTTTGCTAATTCACGGCAGAGTAAAGGGGCGGGGTTTGGTCTCGGGGCTTGCCGAGTGGAGCCGTCTATCAGCTACAGACCTGCGACTGCGAGTGACTGTGGCAGAGCCTCTGTCCCGTAAAAGACAACGATACACAGCGAGCTGTCTTCTCTGTTGGCTTCATCCGGGTACTTCTCGTAGTCCACACAGCGCCTGCCTTGTCGGATCTCCTTCACCCGGCTCAAGTCCACTGAAATGTCAAGTAATCGATCATACTTTCACAGGCAATTTAGCAATCGGTTTTATCAATCCATTTGTCAGTGAGTTGTTTTTATTCCCACCAGCATGCGCACCAATCTGTTCGTTTGTCATTATCAGTCCGTCTGTTCGTTCCTCTTCTCCCCACTTGGAGTATCTGGGCCCGTATGTAAAAGTCGAGGTTAATTTAACCCACGGCTACGGGTCTAACCCAGACTAGGACAAAAGAAACCCAAAAGCAAAATTAAATACAAAAGGAAGCGAAGAAAGGAAGAAAAAAATCCTTCTATAATGGCTTAGGCACCTTGCTGAAATGGGCCCGCTTCTTGATTTAAAACAAACAAACAAAAACAACAACAACAACAACAACAAACCCAGAAAATTTAACCCTAGAGCTAGTTTAGTTCGAGATTAGACTCTAACCCGGGGCTAAAAGCCCTAACCTCGACTATTACATACGGGCCCAGGCTTTCGATCAGTGAATGCGTTTCCTTCTCAAGCTACATAATTATTCCCCTTTTCCCTCAAAATCCGCAGTACAGCTTATGGAGCCAACAAGAGAGCAATAGAGACCTGCTTAAAACAACAACAACAACAACAACAACAACAACAACAACAACAACAACAACAACAACAACACATCCCGTGGAAACCCTTGTTCACAGATTAGATAGTAACGAAGGAACACGGCACCAGCGGTAAGAGGATCCAAGTGCTCATTAAATCTACGGCGCTTAGGCTCCTTTACCAAATGAGTGATGCGGACTTTATTAGTTTGTTTGGATTGTTTCGTGCGCCACAAGCGCTTCTATTTAACTGTGTCTGCACTGTACCGAGCGACCCTTTCTCAGTCGATGTTTACAACACTCAAGGCTGTCTCGTTTTGCCTCGGATTTGTGTGACACCTAGAAGCATTCATACCAGACACTCTCAGTAATAACAGCTGATCAGCCTGAAGCATTTCTTGACAATTCTTAAGTGTTACGCTGAAGCAGGAAATGATACCACGCGAAGTTCCTCATTTTAATCGCTCAAGTGTTCGGACCCCAGCATCTCTATCAGTCTGTTTGCGATCGCAGCAAGAGTAAAGCGGCCAGTACAGACTGCTCGAGCTGATCAGGTGATTGATAAAGGAGAATTTATCAGCTCAGCAGAACACACAGATTCGGTGAAAAAGGATTTCCTCTTCCGCCTCGTGATCCCAAGTAAGCATTGTTTTGTTCAAGG
>JACVVK020000048.1:1235000-1357500 GCA_018292915.2 Batillaria attramentaria | reverse complement strand
GATTTAAAGGAACATCTTTCTGGGAGTCCCCTGTTGCGTGATATTTATTTGAATTTTCGAAATGGGGATAATTTTGAAAACGTGACAACTGAATCTCGCAACGTTTCCTGTGACAATCAAACGCAGGTTACTGCCAGTGTGATGACCAGTTTCTTCAATCTGAATGCTGAAAGCGGCTAAAAGCTCCGAAAGTTACCCCTCTTACCCGAAGATCTACCTTCGGAAACTGTGGCTTTAAACTGTGGCTTCTACACTGAAAATACGTCAACAAATCAGACTGTGTTTGGAAAGCCACACAAAGAACACATAGCTGACACACAACTCGACTGTGGACCGAGGGGTTAGGCGCGGTGTGATATCGCTTCTAACTCGCTTCCCTGTTGGTTGTATGCGACGTGCCACAAGTGAGCACACAAAACCACCAGATTTAGTTTTTCCTTGTACTGACGTCGCTGAGCGCTTCGCTGCGCAAAGCAAAACATGCACATTACACTGAGCGAGCATGACCCTGACCGTGGCCCTGCCCTATAATTTACACTGAGTCGGTACTAAGCTGCATTGGACTGAGCCACTTACGGTCACTGTAGAAAAAGCATGGCATTTTATTGCCCAGATCACAACACTGTTACAATGTGTATGGTGTATGAAGCGCGAGCGCGCGCGCGCACACACACACACACACACACACACACACACACACACACACACACACACACACAGCACTTATGGCTGTCATGTGCAAACTGAATCTTCGGCGTTTGTGTGCTCTGTACATTTCCACACTTTGTAGATTACTTTAAGGCCTTTCTGATTTTTTCTCTTACGTCCTCGTACGTAAACCCTATAATGCTAAAGACGGACAGTTATTTGCCCAAACATTAGGGGGCCTTATTACTACGTGTGGTCGGTGCAGTCGCTGTGCCCGCAGCAGTGATGCTGGAAGAGAAGGGTGTGAGGTGTTTGGGAAGTTTTACGTCCTTTTCCACCAAGTATGGGTGACACGAAAGACGGGGCAAACGAGAAAAGGCCTGCGCAAATATCTGGCCCCAGGATGGATTCGAACTCACGAGCCGAGCATTGAAAATCCAACGCTCTACCATTCGGCTAAAGCGGCTCCCCATCCTGGAAGAGAAATTACCATAATTTACAACTGAATTCAAAGAGAGGTAATACAAGTGTCCGTTGAAACTCGCCAGGTTTTAAAAGTTGGACTCAGGGGTCAAAGAACACAGCTAACTTTGCAGTCTTTGCCATACTGACGAGATGACAACAAGAGACAGGTAATACTGGGGAGCCGCCAACGTACGTAATGCAACAGGAGCTGACAACGTACGACACTGATGCAATACTGTGTAGCTGACAACGTACGACATGCAGTACTGGGGAGCTGACAACGTACGACATGCAGTACTGGGGAGCAGACAACGTAGGACTTGCAACAGGAGCTGACAACGTACGACACTGATGCAATACTGTGTAGCTGACAACGTACGACATGCAGTACTGGGGAGCTGACAACGTAGGACTTGCAACAGGAGCTGACAACGTACGACATGCAGTACTGGGGAGCCGCCAACGTACGAAATGCAACAGGAGCTGACAACGTACGACACTGATGCAATACTGTGTAGCTGACAACGTACGACATGCAGTACTGGGGAGCAGACAACGTACGACTTGCAACAGGAGCTGACAACGTACGACATGCAATACTGGGGAGCTGACAACGTACGACATGCAATACTGGGGAGCTGACAACGTACGACATGCAGTACTGGGGAGCTGACAACGTACGACATGCAGTACTGGGGAGCAGACAACGTAGGACTTGCAACAGGAGCTGACAACGTACGACATGCAGTACTGGGGAGCCGCCAACGTACGAAATGCAACAGGAGCTGACAACGTACGACACTGATGCAATACTGTGTAGCTGACTGTGACAAACCGCATTTATGGGGTTTTCGTTGGTTGTGTGTTTGCCGTTTTCAAGGGTGTATTTTCATGTGTAGTGTTAACTAGTGTTTTAGACAGGTAGTACTGTACTGGAGTTTATCCCAGTCTACCTAACGTTTTCACGTGCGGGAAAATGTTTATGCACGGCTATAGCGGTTGCTTGAGTTTTACTCTGTACGAGAGACTGTTGTAACACAAGTAGACCTGAGTTGTTGTCAGCTTACGAAGTGAGCAATTGCGACAAAGATTGTGCGCAGTCCTACTATTGACCGGTGGAGGGAACAGGTCTCTTTTTTTCCCCACCCGGCTTTTGTGTTCCGTATGCCATAGCGCTACAGGTATGTTTGATTTTTGAATATTGTTTGTCTATTTCAAGACCAAGTGGATTGTTTGTTAACCCTATGGGTAACTTGATGCTATTATGATGTATATCTGATTTAGTTCTGAATGTTGGACTTCTCAAATGGTTATTCAAATGAGAGATGTTTTGATACGATGTTTTGAACTTCATTCTTGTGAGGAATCAGTTGTGAGAATATGGTTTGAGGTTGATGATGAGGATATAAGTTTGAACTGTTTGATATTGTATAGGTACTTGGTAACTGGAAGGTGAATTTGTTGATAATTTCTGATATCAATTCATAACTGGAACTTTCGAGATCGATGTCAGATATTATTGTTGTTGAAATGGAACTTTGTTCGGGATCAAAGTTAGTTTATGGAGAAGAAATACTATCCGAGATAGTGGTAGTAATTACGGGTTAATATTGTACAGGAACGACGCCGGAGACCCGGTGAGCTGACCGCATTGTAATATGTCCGCCTGATCAGCGTACACGACACCATGTTTGTCTACTATTGTCTGCCCCGTCGTTGTGGAGCTTGAAGCCAGCGACGTGTGTTTGTCTCCCTTGGGATCACGTGCAGCCATCCAGTCGAGCGCCGTGTCAAGGTGGAGCTATCCCTGAGTCTGATGGGGTACACCATCCTCAGCGTATTATTTGTGAAGGTGTCTGCGGTCCAGCATCGTTCAAGTCACTTCCAGAAGAAGTGCTTCCATTCACTCATTCCAGGAGAAGGTGAGAAGATTTGAATCGCCCGGAATTCCCAGAGGAATCGTCTGGACTCGTGTATATATTCTCTATTCAAGACCAACAAGTCTTCTCCCAGTCTGCAGCATCATTTTGACCAAGCTTGTTGAGTTCTGCTTGTTTATTTCACTTTATTCATTTCACATCTAATTGTGTATAGTAGTGGTTTTGTCCGCGTTGTAGTACATTTTATATCCAGGCACATATCCTTTGAATAACCGATGTGCTGGTGAAATTGGAGGCTTCTGTTTTTCAGTTGTGAACGTAATTAAGTCTTAAAACTACTTTACTAATTCGTGTGATTGTCTGATTGTTTTTGTGTATAAAAGGTCTCAGTCAAAAGAATAACTATTTGCTTGTGTGTATGAAAGGGAGTGGATGACGTTTGCATGCGTGCCTTTCTGAATGTCTGTGATGTGAAAGCGGAGTGAAAGTGTGAGACCGCATTACGTTACACTGACAACGTACGACATGCAGTACTGGGGAGCAGACAACGTACGACTTGCAACAGGAGCTGACAACGTACGACACTGATGCAATACTGTGTAGCTGACAACGTACGACATGCAGTACTGGGGAGCTGACAACGTACGACATGCAGTACTGGGGAGCAGACACCGTACGACTTGCAACAGGAGCTGACAACGTACGACATGCAATACTGGGGAGCTGACAACGTACGAAATGCAGTACTGGGGAGCTGACAACGTACGACATGCAGTACTGGGGAGCTGACAACGTAGGACTTGCAACAGGAGCTGACAACGTACGACATGCAATACTGGGGAGCTGACAACGAACGGGAGGGGGAGGGGTGGCGGTGGGGGGGGGGGGGTGGGAGCAATCCAAATGTTTCTTACAACAGTAGTGGGACAAAAAGATCGCATTAACCTTCGCACGACGTCGCTATTTACTACACACGAAGGACATCGTGGGGCCGTGCGGACCCATACTTCTCACAGAGGGAAAAAATGTGCATACCCTTCCGAAGACGTCGTGGGGCCGTGCGGACCCATACTTCTCAAAGAAGAAAAAAACGTGCATATCCTTCCGAGGACGTCGTGGGGCCGTGCGGACCCATACTGTAAAAATAGTAGTGGAGAAAGGTAGTTTAGAGTAATGACGGTCTGTTTGTAAAGGGGGGGGGGGGGGAGGTGTGGTAATGGGCAAATGTCCAAATTTGTAACAGAGTAGAATTGTTGTTCAAACCAAAACATTCACCTGGGCGAGGAAGGGTCTCCATCCCGGAGACCTATGACACATTGCAGTGAAAGCCGAAAGGAAGCTGCAAGGCCGACCCCCTTTCTAACACCCAGGACAACGAGAGTAGCCACATGGAACATCAGGACAATGTATGAAGTAGGAAGGACCATACAAGTAGCAAGAGAGATGAAGAACTACAAGACTGGAGTACTGGGACTGAGTGAGACAAGGTGGCTACAGACAGGAGAGCTGCTCAAGATTTTCATCGGGAGAGCAATTTCTGTACTCTGGACACACAGAGGATGGAGCCCCCCACACTGAGGGCGTGGCCCTGATGCTGGCACCGGAAGCACAGCGGGCACTAATCGGCTGGGAGCCTGTTAACTCCCGCATCATCACAGCCAAATTCATCACCAAGAAAAAAGACATCAAGTTGAACATCATCCGGTGCTACGCTCCCACCAGTGATGTGGAAGAGGAGGAAAAAAGATGACTTCTACCAACAACTGCAGACAGTGATAGATAGAGGAGGAGCCAAGGACATGACCATACTGATGGGAGACTTCAACGCCAAGATCGGATCAGACAACACAGGCTACGAGGACACCATGGGAACACACGGACTGGGACAGATGAACGAAGATGGTGAGCGCTTTGCAGACTTTTGTGCCCTGAACCAGCTAGTGATAGGAGGCAGCATCTTCCCACACAAGCGCATCCACAAGGCCACATGGAGATCACCGGACCATGTCACGGAGAACCAGATTGATCACATCTGCATCAGCCGGAAGTTCAGGAGATCGTGGCGAGATGTGCGCGTGATGAGGGGTGCCGATGTATCATCTTGCAACAACATTGAGATTTCGGCTTAAGAGACACACCAACGCCAACAACACACGGACCAGGTACAACGTTGGACTACTCAAGACCACAGACACACTAGCAGCATTCCGGATCAGCCTTTCCAACAGGTTCCAGCCACTGCAAGACCTGATAGAAGACAGTGGATGGATATCGAGACACAGTGGGAACACAGCAAGAAACTCTGGCACGACAATGAGTAGAGGTCCTGAGAAAGCGAAGACCCAACACAAGGAATGGATCTCTGTTGATACCATCCAGAAGCTGGAAGTTAGGAAAGAGAAGAAAACTGCACTGAACACGAGCCGAACAAAAAGAGCTAAGGCAAAGGCACAGGAAGAATACACAGCAGCTGACAGAGGAGTAAAGAGGAGCACCAGGAAGGACAAGAGGGACTACATCGACAACCTGGCCAGTCAAGCAGAGGAAGCAGCCCGACAAGAGAATCTAATAGACCTGTACCAGGTGACCAAGAAGCTCGCGGGCAAATTTCAGCAGACAGACAAACCAGTGAAGGACAAGAACGGGCACCCACTGACAACAACTGAGGACTGAACAGCTGAAGCAATGGGCAAAACACTTCAGGGAGCTGTTAAATCGCCCCATCCCTGAAACACCACCAGACATCCCACCAACAGAGACAGAACTACCCATCAACTGCGACAAGCCCTCTAAGGCGGAGATCAGGAAAGCCATCATGACACTGAGAAATGGGAAAGCTGCAGGGCCGGACGAGATACCAGCAGAAGCCATCAAAGCAGACACAGAGACAGCCGTCAACATGCTGCACAGCCTATTCAGCAAGATTTGGGAGAAGGAAGAGGTGCCAGCCCAGTGGAAAGAAGGGATCATCATCAAGCTGCCAAAGAAAGGGGACCTCAGGGACTGCAGCAACTACCGAAGGATCATGCTCCTGTTAGTGCCAGGCAAGGTTCTCAACAGAATTCTACTGGAGAGGATGAGGGAGGCAGTCGACCCCATGCTCCGAGACTAGCAGGCGGGCTTTCGCAGGTCCTGCGCTGACCAGATCGCCAGCCTACGCATCATTGTTGAGCAGTCACTGGAGTGGAACTCCCCCCTCTACATCAACTTCATAGACTATGAGAAGGCTTTCGACAGTGTAGACAGAGAGGCGCTGTGGAAGCTGCTAAGGCACTATGGAGTTCCCGGGAAGATCATCTCCCTGATCCGGTGCACATACCAAGACATGAGCTGCAGGATTGTCCATGCCGGCCAGTCGTCAAAAAGCTTCGAGGTGAAGACCGGAGTCTGCCAGGGATGCCTGTTGTCCCCGTTCCTCTTCCCCCTGGTCATCGACTGGATCATGAAGACCACTACAGCAGGCAGGAAAAACGGGATACAATGGACACTCTGGACGCAGCTTGATGACCTCGACTTTGCGGACGACCTGCCGCTCCTGTCTCACAGCCACAGCCAGATGCAGGCCAAGCCTACGTGCCTGGAAGCCACATCAGCCGAAACAGGGCTCAAGATCAACAGGAGGAAAACTGAGCTGATGAAGATCAACACCACTGCCAACACACCAGTCACAGTCGGCGGAGAGCCCATCAGGGAGGTAGAGTCCTTTGTCTACCTGGGGAGTGTGGTTGATGGACAGGGAGGCACAGACCGAGACATCACAGCCAGAATCGGCACGGCAAGAGCAGCAATGGTCATGCTGAAGAATGTCTGGGCATCCAAAGTTGTCAGCATAAGAACCAAACTTCGCATCTTCAACTCCAACGTGAAGTCAGTTCTGCTCTATGGATGCGAAACATGGAGGACAACGAAGACGATGCAGCAGAAGATCCAGACATTTCTCAACACCTGTCTGAGGCGCATCTTCAACATCCGATGGCCAGAGAAGATCCGGAATGAAGAGCTGTGGGAGCGAGCGGGGCAGGAACCAGTGGCCAAGCAGATCCTGCGGAGGAAGTGGGGCTGGATTGGACACACCCTCAGGAAGCCAGCATCCAGCACCACACGCCAAGCCCTGACATGGAACCCGCAGGGGAAAAGGAAGAGAGGCCGGCCTCGCAACAGCTGGAGGCGGGACACTGAGGCAGAGCTATATAAGGAGGGGACCAACTGGACTGGAGTGGCAAGACTAGCCCAGAACAGAGTGCGATGGCGAAGGGTTGTCGATGGCCTATGCTCCACTTGGAGCCAGGGGCTCTAAATAACTAACTACTCGGGCTTGCCCAGTGAGCTTTATACACAGCTTTCCTGTTCTCGCCCACGTGCAAAAGAATGTGCTGCAGGCCTGGTGGTACACTGGCACTTTGCACAGAGAAATGGACTATGTGAAATTGTTGATAAACAAAGCCAAGGCTTACAGAAAGAACGCACGGTTTATTGAGTGCACATGATACAGAACAACAGGATATGGGAGAAAAACCTACCCGTGTTCAGCAAATTCATAGCTCAAGACCTCCATGATGGAAAAGATGCAAGCACCCCACTTCCTGTACTTCAGTCTCACTATGACAACGTGGGTCCGCACGGCCCCACGACGTCCTCGGAAGGATATGCACGTTTTTTCTTCTTTGAGAAGTATGGGTCCGCACGGCCCCGCGATGTCTTCCATAGGTACAAAAACTTTGACTTTTATTTATTTATTTACTTCTCGCTTAAATTTAATGATCTTTTAGGACATAACAGTTTTTCAGGTGCCTGAGGCATTTTTAAAAGCCCATTAAAAAATTCCATCTAGTTTAAGAGATATTTGCAGTTAAACACCGTTCTGGGGCCACACGGACCCACGACAGCTGGCGAAGGTTAACAGTACTAACAAAGGATGAAATATGAGGAGAGAAAAGGATAGGTTTGTGGCGTTCTGCATGAGCAACGCTTTGAGCGAGACAACACGCCGGCTCCCACAAACGACATGAAGTCAAGCAGTAGGCTACAAATTATTTTGAAGGCGGTCAGGGAGGTTTCAGCGCGGACGCGCTGGACTCAAAGTCGACAGATCAGAAGAACGAGGGTTTGAGATCCCAATCAGCACTGAAAATATTGTACCCCGTATCCTTTTTTGGAGTAACTTTGGTTTGGTCTCTCTCTCTCTCTCTCTCTCTTTGTGTGTGTGTGTGTGTGTGTGTGTGTGTGTGTGTGTGTGTGTGTGTGTGTGTGTGTGCTATTTGTGCTTGCCTCCGTTCTCCTGTTCATAAGAGGCTTTACGTAGTTCCTAGAGAAACCATTCTCCTGTACTAACCAACACGGGTAGGGTGCATAAGGTGCGACTGAGCTGCTTCATGGCCGGACATATGAACGTGGACTGAAACTGCGGCCCGATAAGCAAATATTTGGAATGAAAAATATACACACATCGGTGTTAACCTATCTAAGCTAATCACCATCAACTGTTATTGTGATTCTGTTATTCGAATCCACCCCGATGTATATGGTTTACAGCGTCGTCCTGACCCTGGAAACAAAAGGCTCAAAGTTGATAAGACCCTTGTCTCGGCGGAGAGTTCGGTCTGTCACAGTCAAGAGTGTTATTTATGACCTGCTTGTGGTGCAGTGTCGTGACCGGTACGTGCATGGCTTGTTCATGAGCGTTAAAGAACAGTCATTGCTTTTCCCTTCCGCGGTCCGGGCGGTGAAAAGTACATTGTACCACAGGCAGGTCACATGAAGTCAACACACCACTGACTTTTTCTGTAGTCTAAATCCGCAGGATCACCTGATAAATGTTTGCATTTTTTTGGAAATCGTAGCTGTAGCGGTTTCGTGGTCACTACAGAGTATTTAAAATGGTGTCATGTAAAAGCCTAGAGTATTCTTTTTCACTGATTGTCCAGAATATAAGATGGTCATAGTGATTAGTGTCCCCGTAACGATGACTCTGCGATGGTGTCAAGTTTCTGTTGTACAATTGTGCCGACTTTTAACAGATTTGTTTGATTAAAGAGTTTAGTCTGCAAGTAACTACCTACATAGTGCATTGACTTTGGTGTCCCCTTGATGGTTGTGCTGCGTCTGACACTACAAAACAGCAGTTGTTGGAGGGGGATCAGGAGGCTGAGTGACAGCAGTGTGCAATACTGAACAAATACATTTTCAGGAGGTGTGAAACCAGGCAGCGGTAAACTCGACAGCATTGGCTGCAGCTCGGCACAACAGCCATCTGACCTTGCAGATCTTCTCGACTAGATTCAAAAGATCTTTTACCTTTGCCCCCCTCCCCCTCCCGATGGTGTGTGTGTGCGTGTGTGTGTGTGTGGGGGGGGGGGATGAAGGAAAATAATTGATTGTGATTGTGCACACTTGACAGATGCTGTGTGAACTGAACGCACTACAGGCAACGATATTACAGTCAGCTCATAAAACGGACTTGACTGGGACAGAGGAAAAGCCGAAAACTCGTGTACTAGCACTGCACGCCAGGCGTTCAATCGCAAAGTCTCCGCTAATAAAGATGTGTGTGACCACTGCGCCACAGTGGTTCCCCCATGTCTGATCATATTATGTTCAACCTGTACACTGTATGATAGGTAACGGGGTCGGCACAGCAGGCAGTGTTTGCCTTACCGCCGTGAGACACTTGGCGCTGGTCGGGGTGGCGTCAGTCAACGGCTTCACGTGACGGATGTCTGCAGGTGCAGGGGACGGACCCGGTAAAAGTTCGTGTATGATCGGGTCTATATACACGTGTGTGTACCCGGTAAAACTCAAAGCCGCGTTCATGAGAGAGCTGTTGAGAAGTGCATGACTGTGGTGTGGAATGAGGAAGAGGTTTGGAGAGGGTACAGGAAAACGGCCCGGGCAGCATGAAAACACACACACACACACACACACACACACACACACACACACCCCGATTCAATGACCAAGTGGCACAATATATTGGCACACGTGGCATATCGCGGCTGGCTCGTACAATACATGTCATGTCCTGACACCGTTTCCGTCGGTCAGTCAGTGCAACCATTACGGAAGTCATTTCAGTGAAGTTCGTAAAGCATCGTCAGTATTGTTGTGCCAATGGGCCCTGTGGGCTTTGTTCACGCAAACAGCACTATCTCTACCATCATGTGGTGAAAGGCGTAATCAGAGTTAAGCTACATGGATTTAACGAGCACTTAGGCCCCTCCAACGGCAGAGCACTCACGAAAATGGAAATCGGTGTACGTCTGGTGGCAATACTCCCTCATCCCACGCCTCTCCGCTCCACGCTGTTCTATCCTCACCCATTCTGCCCGTGGCGCAATCCTCTTCCCCTTCCTTAATCTTACACATCCAGTTTGTACCCTTCCCTGCCCAGTTCTGCCGTATCGTGGCTGCCCTTCCCGATTCTGTCACACCACAACCTGCTTTGCCATACCCTCCCTAACCAAGACCAACCTTAAAGGTGTTCTTTCCATGTTTACTAGGCCCCAAAGAAGCCAGCTTCTGACTGAGTTGGCCTGTACGCTCGAAATACTGTATCTTGATTAGCAGAGCTCTAAATGAGTGACAATGCTGTTTGCACCTTTTTCTCCCATTTTATTCGCTTTCGGGAAATGCGGGCTGCTTCCTCCGGGGGAAGCGCATCGCCGCGGCGCAGCGCCTCCAAATACCTGTCCTTTTTTTTTTTTTTTTTTTTTTACGCGAGCGGTCGAAAATTTAAATTCTGCGACAGCGTAGTGCTAGCCGCGTCACTGTGTACCATTCTGTTAGCTCAGCGCTAGCATTTGAGATGGTGTCACTGTGCAGGTGTCTAATCGGTAATGCTAGACACCACCAAAACAGCTCAGACCGATGTGTGAACATACAGTGCTACAGACAGGGCACGAACACAACCACCTCCACCCACAGCCCCTTACCTTTGATCTCAGGTCGTTTTCCCAGGGCGCTGATGCACAGCAGGTAGTGAATGTCTGTCTGAACAACCAGGTGCATCTTCTCGGGCTTGCGCTTCAGGGAGTAGACAGTGACCACCACGCCAGCCTCAAGGCGCTTGACGGCCTGGTGACTGCTGACGGCGTACAACTGGCTGGCCGCAGTGTTCCCGTAGAACTGCTGGCCACTGCCACTGGATACGCCATAGAGAGGTGTTGTGGGAGAGCCGGGGTACAGAGGACTGTTGGTGCCTGAACTCAAGGACAGGTCCCGAGGGACAATAGCTGGCGGCTTCGTTGTTGTGTAGTCACAGTTTGCGTAAACGCTTTCTTCGTCCTCGAACATGGCTAGTTATATTTGAAAGCTCAGGAAAAGACCGTTTCTAACACACACGCAGTCTGACGCTATTCCAGCTCAGAATCACAGTTACTGAGGCCTGTATAAATAAAACCGTGGATAGTGACGACTCTCCAAAGGCTGGTCACTTGCAATGACACATGGTACCCATGGTAAACCACAGGGAGATTAAGATATGGTCTACGTTCCAAATCAGCGAGATAACTGTTGATTTATGTGTATCGGGTCGTTGACCATTGGAGATCCACATCCATTGCTGTTGGTGATTACACAGCCATCTTCCCTGGAAAGGAAAGGAAAACAAAGTTGTTGTATATGTGACATAAACTGCGTGAATCTATGTTACGATTGTATTGTATCAATTAGTTCGTGTCTACAAACTCTTGAAGCCGCAGTCACTGAGATAAATCGAACTAGATATCCATGGTCCTTGGTGTGCAAATATAAGTCACATAAACTTTATTACTGAGCACTTTCGTTTGTATTTTGGCTTCAGATAATCTTACACTGAATGCTCTTTCATGCTAACCCTAAGCTGTATGAATTCAGTCAATATTATTCATTCTCATGCAGAATTCCAGCACTCCCATGAAAAAATAGACCTGTGCAGGTACCTAGCTAATAATAATAATAATAATAATAAGTGACAATGGATGTCAGTGCCGGTGTACCTTCGATATAAATTTAACATCAATACGTATATATGCGGCCTCTGATAACATGATGATTATGACTGCGAGGCACCGCATGTCTGTGCCCACGTCGGCCCGTGCGTCTGTGCGTATTACTGATCATTCTGCTATATACGCACGGTATCTCAGTGTCTTCAACGGCTACAATGCCTGTGCTATACTCAGTCGTTTGCATTTGTATGCGTGCGTGCGTGCGTGCGTGCGTGCGTGTGTGTGTGTGTATGTGTGTGTGTGTGTGTGTGTGTGTGTGTGTGTGTAAAAGAGCATTTGAGTTTCTTGTATTTCATTCGGGACATTGGATTCTCCGGAAAGCCGAACCTACACGTACAACTGCACTCAGTATATCATTCGCCCTGAAAGTTGTGTTTTACTACAGACAAGTCTAACGTGAGTTAGGCTAAGCGTTAACTTCATGTCACGGACACTCATTTATTCAGACAGCTGCTGCAACATCGAGTACCTTACTTCACTGTCAGAGCATCCTGGCGGAAAATCCGTCATGAATTGTACCGGGTCACAACATGTGACTTTCTTCCGTCTTTGACGCGGAGTTGACACAGAATCAGTCTTTCCTACATGACTATCGACAAGGGTGGGTGGGTGGGTGTTTGGGGGTTTAAACGTCCTTTTCCACCACATAGGGTGATATCAAAGACGGGGCAACGATGGAAAAGCCACCACAAATATTTGGCCACAGCCGGGATCGAACTCACGACCCGAGCATTAGAAGTCCAACGCTCTACCATTCGACCACCCCGGCTCCCCCTATCGACAAGGACACAGAATCAATCTTTCCTACATGACTATCGACAAGGAAAACCAGTGACTCAGACTGAGAACTAGGAAACTGTGACTGAATTATTTCATTTAAACCGCATTATTGGTGATTTTCACTAAAGCTTACATTCGGAAAGCTATCGTTTATTGTTTTTGCTAAATATGGAGGTTGAACTGTAACACTCACGCGTGGAAGTCGTCCCGAAATCGCTTGCAGTCACATGAAGTCACCCTTGTGGTATTCAGAGGTATTGAGCGGTGATCGCTCCAAGCTGCACTGATATCACATTGGTAGTTATCACCCGCACACTCTCGCTGACCACATGCCTCATAAGGCGGCAACAGAAAACACAACGATGAAATTTGGCAGGTGAGTGACCATGTCACGCTGCGCGCTGTGACCAGGGGACTGGAAAACGCAGGCGAGACTATACGCCCGGCGAGACTGGTACACACACAAGCACCGGACCACAATACACTGCAAACACTGTTAAGGCAGGGTGTTCATTTTTGTCCCACCAGTTGGCCGCGTTAGTGTGAATGTGCAGTTGTAAGGAATTAACTTCCTGCTGGCACTCAGTGTCAGTGTAGTCACAACGCTGTGTCCTTGTCCCGACGAGCCTGTGTACGCCTCGACCGTAGAGCTGTGACACTGTAAACACTCAACCGCTCGAGTTTTAAAAAGCGCCGTCGTCTTTTGGGATCCGTGTACCGTGGTCGCTCTACTTAAGCCCTTGCTGGTCTAGCTAACACAGGCATTGTGACGACACATACCCCTCATGATAGGGACGTACACTCACAGTCACAGCAGCCACACATGCAGCCAACTGGCTCCGTCACGCATGACAACACATGTCTACAATGAGCGGTCTCATCTCTCATTGACTATTATTTTTCTTCCGCAAACGGGCAAGTCACCGACATGTATAGCTTGAAAAACGCGCGACTGACTGATAAAACTGACGACAGTGTGAGTACAGGGACAGTCAAACTAGGGGGACCCAATACAATGAGGTAAATCTCGGCGGGGCATGTGATATCTCTCCCTGTTATCTTGTGTTCCCGGCCTCCATTGGCCCTCAGCTGATCCCGTTACCTGTGTTCAGGGAACTTCTAAATCTTTCCAAGACCCCGCAAGTCCACACACCTTTCGGGCCGTTGTAACACGGTGTAACACGGTGTAACACGGTGTGACCTGTTACTGTCTTTGCCATTACGTGGTGAAATACAAGTAACAAAACAAAGTTTTAAAAATTAACCGACGTTTGTGGGCTCGTTGGTTTAAATTCATGTAATACTTCTTGCTGTTTATTAAAAACTGCTGAGTATTATAAGTTTTTTTTTTATTTTGTAGCATGCAAGTCTTTTGGAACTCCACTTTTGGGGGGATATTGCATTCATATACAGACACACAGACACATAAACACATGACTATACCTACATATAATGCATACGTAGATACAAACACTGAAGTACATACATACATACAATATACAAACATACATGCATACATACACACACACGCACACACACACACACACACACACACACACACACACACACACACACACACACACACACACACACACGTACGTATGTACATACATACATACATACATACATACATACATACATACGAGAGCATGCAAGTGTCATATCAGAGCATTACATAACCACATTTACGGTATCGCGTCATGTGGATGGGTGGGTGTTGGAGGGTTTACCGTCCTTTTCCAGCACATACGAACGCATCACGTAATGCCGAAATCTGATGCTGCCTGATGCTGATATTGTTCAACTTTTATTCTTACTCGAGGCATTCTGACGTGTTACGACTACATTAGACGTTTATCTAAGGTAATTTGGCTTACACCCAACGCCGTTCACCGTGTGACTTGTCCTCCTTGCGTAATTTCCACGTGAAAACCTAACAGGCGACATTTCCCCGTATACAACAACTATGCTGTGTCGAGACCCTGGTCACTCTAGTCACCTTCTGGTCACTTCTCTGACAACAAGCACGTTATCAGTACAAAAGCAGTGTGCCAGTCGTTGAGTGCCCCAGGCAGTCCACAGTTTACCCTCATGTTACTGTCTTTGCCATTACAAGTACAACAAGCACGTTATCAGTACAAAAGCAGTGTGCCAGTCGTTGAGTGCCCCAGGCAGTCCACAGTTTACCCTCATGTTACTGTCTTTGCCATTACAAGTACAACAAGCACGTTATCAGTACAAAAGCAGTGTGCCAGTCGTTGAGTGCCCCAGGCAGTCCACAGTTTACCCTCATGTTACTGTCTTTGCCATTACAAGTACAACAAGCACGTTATCAGTACAAAAGCAGTGTGCCAGTCGTTGAGTGCCCCAGGCAGTCCACAGTTTACCCTCATGTTACTGTCTTTGCCATTACAAGTACAACAAGCACGTTATCAGTACAAAAGCAGTGTGCCAGTCGTTGAGTGCCCCAGGCAGTCCACAGTTTACCCTCATGTTACTGTCTTTGCCATTACAAGTACAACAAGCACGTTATCAGTACAAAAGCAGTGTGCCAGTCGTTGAGTGCCCCAGGCAGTCCACAGTTTACCCTCATGTTACTGTCTTTGCCATTACAAGTACAACAAGCACGTTATCAGTACAAAAGCAGTGTGCCAGTCGTTGAGTGCCCCAGGCAGTCCACAGTTTACCCTCATGTTACTGTCTTTGCCATTACAAGTACAACAAGCACGTTATCAGTACAAAAGCAGTGTGCCAATCGTTGAGTGCCCCAGGCAGTCCACAGTTTACCCTCATGTTACTGTCTTTGCCATTACAAGTACAACAAGCACGTTATCAGTACAAAAGCAGTGTGCCAGTCGTTGAGTGCCCCAGGCAGTCCACAGTTTACCCTCATGTTACTGTCTTTGCCATTACAAGTACAACAAGCACGTTATCAGTACAAAAGCAGTGTGCCAGTCGTTGAGTGCCCCAGGCAGTCCACAGTTTACCCTCATGTTACTGTCTTTGCCATTACAAGTACAACAAGCACGTTATCAGTACAAAAGCAGTGTGCCAGTCGTTGAGTGCCCCAGGCAGTCCACAGTTTACCCTCATGTTACTGTCTTTGCCATTACAAGTACAACAAGCACGTTATCAGTACAAAAGCAGTGTGCCAGTCGTTGAGTGCCCCAGGCAGTCCACAGTTTACCCTCATGTTACTGTCTTTGCCATTACAAGTACAAGTGAAATACAAGTAACAAAAGAAAGTTTTAAAACTTAATCGACCAACAGTTAACTGCGGAAATCGACCAACCAGCGACTGACGGCATCAAGTTTTACCACTCCTGCCAGTTTTAGCTTATGGAGAAATGACTGTCGGTTCCATGTAAACTCTGCTTTATTAACAGATTTCGGTCTTTGACGCAGAGTTGACACAGAATCAGTCTTTGCTACATGACTATTTTAGCTTATGCAGAAATGACTGTCGGTTCCGTGGAAATTCTGCTTTATCAGAGTTTATTGATTAACACATACCGTACCGCGTGGGGTATCCAATGTGTGTGTGTGTGTGTGTGTGTGTGTGTGTGTGTGTGTGTGTGTGTGTGTGTGTGTGTGTGTGTGTTTGACTCTTTTTTGTTTTGTTTTGGCCCTGTATGCGAAAATCAGTCAAGATGAACGGTTCCTTGACTGCTCTTACTGCAGCAAACACGAGTGTGATCAAAGTGCAACACTTTCACCACGCCAAATTTAAATCTACGCAGACATAAATGAATTATGATTTTATTTATTTTTTAGTGAAGCCACTGGTGCACAACCACAAACTTACTTGGTAGGATTAAGGGAACAAATCTGATATACACAAAAACAAATCACGTTCACTTTTCAAGAGTGCCCGGGTCATGTTGCGTATGCAGAGAGTGCCTGGGGTCATTCCTGCGTACGCAAAAAGAAATCCACAAGCTCTTCTAGCGATTGAGTTAAGCTGGGGTGTTACATTTGCTTAGCTGCGAACAAAGCAGCACCTAATCATGAATTTTCAATAATAACAGTCATTAGCAGATGACCACTTCACGAGCACAGCGGTTGGTAGATAAGTGTTTGCGAACAACTTCATATGTGACAACCGCATTTCGCAAATGTTGCTGCATACATAGCAGGTGTTGCCGCATGAATATGCATGCACGCCATTTGGTAGGAAAGCACGCCAGAACGACCTCAGCTGAGAACCAGGATCCGCCAAGCCATCACGGAGGCTAACTCCCGGGGGTGGAACAAGATGGATGTGCGTTTTTCCGGCGCTAAATCAGTGCACCGTTAATCTGCGCGTTCCCACGCCATAGCACAGCCTTTTTTTTCAAATTCGAAACACAATAGCACCGGACCCCCCCCCAAAAAAAAATAAAAAAAATAAATAAATAAAATAAAATAAATAAATAAAATAAAATAAATAAATAAAAATAAATAAATAAATAAAATAAAATAGTAAATGAATAATACAATAGAAATAAGTACATAAATAAATAAAATAAAAATAAATAAAAATTAAAAAATTAAAATTAAAAATTAAAAAAAAAATAACGCTTTGGATTTAAGTTAACGGATAGAACGATTGAAAGGGGCTATTAACCATCCGGAAACCGACTTGTATTAATAACCGACTTCTACAATCTAAAGAAGTGTATAATCATGCTCTAATTATGCTCATGTTGTTAAATAACGATTTAGTTATAGAGCAATCGTCCTCGAAACGTTTGAACGTCATCAAAACTGAGTGCGTCCATTTCAAGTTGATTATCCCCCGTGTAACTGGTCTAATTCTCTCATTGCACTTGTCGATTGTCGGTATGAACACGTGACAGTCGCAAACTAATCTAGGTCACCAGTCCCAACTAGGCCATAAACCGCAGTGTTTGTGTGACACTGAGGAAGAAAGCTTTGTACAAGTGCTACCGCGTTCACGTTAGTAGTGACACAGTGTATGAACTAAATTACCCACTGCTGGCCAGAACACTCGAGCGTAAGCGTTTGGTTTTTATTCTCTCTGGCCTCAGCGCGCACCTGTTAGATCTATCGCTTCTTATCGCCCTCTACCGATCGATACTCAATCACTGATAAGAAAACTGTAGTGAAGAACGGGATTTAAGCTTAGTACAAGCAGACGCAAGTACATGTATACGCTGTTCACATTCGTTGTACAATTTTTATGCATGTACAAATGTGTCTACCCCAACCCTCCACAAAACCCAAACAAACAAACAAACAAACAAACAAACAAACAAAACAGAACGACAAGAACAACAACAAAACCCCAACACTCAACCAACTAAACAACAACAACAACAACAACAACAACAACACACACACACACACACACACACACACACACACACACACACACACACACACAGAGACGCACGCACGCACGCACGCACGCACGCACACACACACACACACACACACACACACACACACACACAAGCAAACAAACAAAATGTCATGTTACACGTTTTTACGCTGGGCGTTTCATGCCACTGTGGATCATCCAACCAACCATCCAACCCACCAACCAACCAAACAACCAATCAACCAACCAACCCACCAACCAATCAACCAACTAACCATCCAACCCACCAACCAATCAACCAACTAACCAGCCTGGCAACCAACCAATGAACCCACTAACCAGCCAGGCAACCAAACGTGTCCCACACACTGAACTTAACCGGGCGTGGCATGCTAGCTTGCTGTAGCATTTCTTATGTCACCAAAATGATTCATCTCATGTCGGTTGAGATGGCTACGGCTACACCTTACACAAAGAGGAAGCGGACCTGAACTGCTTTTTCTAAGAATTTTGTGTGTAGTCAGAGAAACGCCGACAGTACAAAATGACAAAGCTTTCCGTCGTGTGACGCCACTGGGACGAACAGGCACTGGGAATTATTTAGTCAGACAAATCTGAAAATATCACACTTGGTCTAACACTAAAACTCCTGTCAAACTGCAAGCCATTTTCTCGCCGGTATACATGCAGGTATTCATACTCTGAACACACACACACACACACACACACACACACACACACACACACACACACACACACACACACACACACACACACATGTTTACAAGTATTTTGGCTACATTTGGGTTTTTAGGTGTTTACTTGTTCAATAATCCGGTTGGCTCTCATAAAGGAGAATAGGGTAGGGCGGCAGAGTTCAGGGAAGAAAGGTGAGGTAATCTTGAGACAAAGAAGTCAGATTAGACCCTGCTTGCCTCCCTTTATGCTAAATTGTGTACTCAGCTGAGCGCTCTCACACATTGAACGTTGAAGAACCTCTCTCATCAAAACAAAACAAGCAGATCAGTCATTAGGTTCAACAACAAACCACACGGCCATTCTCACTAACCCATCATCATCATCATCATCACCATCATCATCATCATCATCATCGTCATCATCATCACCACCACTCAGTCATCACCACCACCATCAACATAAGATTAGTGACACCAACGAGTGACAGCAGGTATGATAAACACACATGATACCTACAATATAATTATGACGGAAACTCACGAGATCCCTTTATTACCGAGAGAGACGTTGTGAACAGTCAGTGCACGCATATATATATATATATATATATATATATATATATATATATATATATATATATATATATATATACTTCACAAAGTGCTGATTAGAAAAGAACAGCATAGACCAACATCAAAATCAGTGAGCGACTGTGTGGTATGAGGAAACAAAATGGTAAATTGAAAAGCTCATGACCAATGGCTTGTCAGAACATAATTACCACAACAGAACCAAAATTTAAAAAAAGAAGAAAAAACACCAACAAGAAGAAATGATACATGTAAAACTGACGTAGGCCATGAGCTTTCACTCCACAGTCGCTCAAATACGACCAAAAAGAATTTGTAAACACGCTATACCCTCCGTAGTGCTCTCACACACTTTCTCTGTCTGTCTGTCTGTCTGTCTGTCTGTCTGTCTGTCTCTCTGTCTCTCTCTCTCTCTCTCACACACACACACACACACACACACACACACACACACACACACACACACACACACACACACACACACACACACACACACTAATGATACGCGCGCACACACACACACACACTAATGATACGCGCGCACACACACACACACACACACACACACACACACACACACACACACACACACACACACACTGTAGTCGACCTGTCTCAATTGTTAATTTTGTAGGCAGTCGTCGTAGACAGGTTTGATTGTCCTCGTTGTCAGTCTCCGGCAGTGGTTGAAGTGAATGGACATCTCTTGACGACAAATAAACTCAGAGACCAGCAACGACCCATACGTAAGCATAAAAATATATCTACGAACTGAGCTGAACTGAAATGAAATGAAATGGTGTTAACTGAATGAAGCATCCCTTTTCATGAAAAATAAACGTTTCTTTGGGTCACTATCCACCGCGAAACCGTAACCATCTCACACCCCAAACCGTAACCGACCCCTCAACCCACGTTCACAAATAGTTGTGCACATGGAACATGACTGATCGAATTGATCAATGATGATTTGTAAGCAATAAAATGATAGCTGAAAGTTGAAGCATGGTGAAGTTCGAAAGAAACTCAACAGGCAAGACTATGCATGAACCTGATATGTGAACCACGGCGTAGCCATTAATGGCATTAGCAAGATGCGTATAACCTCAGCATATATACATATACCCCGGTAGTCATATTATTACCCATAATTCAGTCAGCAGACGGCCTAGTAATTGTCACGTTAGGTTTAGCATGGCAGGTTTAAGGGCCGTACTTTTGGAATGCTATCCAACTTCGGCAGAAGTCACTGATCGGTGTCATTTTCTCCGAATTGATCGCTGATCATTGGCATGGAATTCGAACAGGCCCCGAAATAATCAGTTTACCAAAAAAAAAAAAAAAAGTAATTTAGTGTTCGTGATTTCTGCGGATCTCCCCTAGAAGGGAGTGGTAGGGTAATCATGGATGTGTATTAAGCTCTTTCACGTTACGTCATCAAAACTTCCGTGGCGGACAGCCCCGCGCTTTTCCTATGAACCTTGGTTTGTCTGCCCGCCACCCACCGCCAGGCATCGCTATTGTCATTGGCCAGCAGAGCACAATGTGTACCACCTGATACGCATTGTGCACGAGCTCTATACCCTCCATTTTGTTTTAACCGTTTATAACAAAACCCGTCCGCGGTTTTGAATCCCCGTACAAAACGTAGCGAAATATCTGAGCAATGGTAGTGTTAGCAGTCTGAATCTCTTCCTCACTCTTAGGCACAGGGTTACCGTTTGTCCATATGTGTACCGCGTAGTTATCACTCCAGTCATAGTCACTCCTCCTGAACAGCAAGTCCGCCTCGAACCAGTTGGGGCGGTACAGGCGATGGCTCTCCATGTGCAGGCGACTCGGGTCACGGAGCCACATGTCGCGAGGCACGTGCAGCGAGTTCTTGTAAAACTCGGTGTTGTTGTAGATGTTGTAGTGGCTGTACCACTCGCGCATGAAGTTGGAGTTGCGTTTGGCGGCGATGAAGGCGTTGCCCATGCCTGTACCGTTCTCGATGAGGCCCATGGTGATGTCATGGTGGAGGATGGGGTCGAGGGGCCTGAGGACGACCATGTCGGCGTCCAGATAGATGCCTCCGTTCAGCAGCAGTGCCTGCAGGCGGACCACGTCTGACAGATGGTGCTTGAAGCGCACGTGCATGTTTCCGATGAAGCCAGGACGAGCTCTGAAGAAAACACGGCATTAAGTTAGAAAATCTGTGTGTGTACATTTTGGGTGGTTTCATTTAAAAAAAAAAACCTTTTCCGACCTCCTCCCACCCCCTCTTTCGCCTTATAGGCTAGGAAAATTGCTGAACAAGATAGAACAAATTTGATCCTAGCTTTTTATCACAGATTTCAGAAGAACACAGGCCCCTAATGCTGTGGTGGTCTCCGTGAATTTTTTCTCCCTCCGCGTCACAGTTAAAAACGACCGTTTATCTTGCCATTTTCACTATATGAGCCCTATAAAATGGGCTTTTGAGGGTGTGCACAAAGTATGCGTATCTGCGGGTACAGAAATGCGCAGAATTCCGGTCTAAACACTGTTACTGCTAGAAAAGACATGCGTTGCTGACATACTGAAATTTCACACCAATCAGAATGATGCTTCCTGGATAATTGCGGCCATTAAATTGGCCGTTGATTCAAAGGGCCCTGAAAACCGACTGCATTTGATGCTTGTGCACTTGGCAGGTCACTGCAGGTGACATGTATCGCGGAAAACATTTACGAACATTGAACAGTTTAGTCAGAAAACGCTTCTTTGATGTTGCGAAGTTCCCTTGTCGTCGCAGGTGCAGGTAAGAATGGAATATGATATCCAAGTGAGCACTTTTTTCGGTAGGGATATTTTGGGGGTGTACTTATTAAAGTAGTTGCTGCGTTGTGAGTAGTGAACGGGTTTTCTCAAAGAATAGTGCACACGCAAGAATAGTATCCCAGTTGTGTCATATCAAAAGTTCATTGAAATCGATTCGGTACTTTGGTCACAAACAGCCACCGAAAGTGCGATCTGTTTAATAATGACGGAATATCCGTAATGATAGGAGTAGGGACACATGATTGGTTGCTGTGATAATATGTGTTTGCGAAAACGAATATAATATGATGCAAATATTCGGACACATGCTCGGTGTTTCAGAATTATCTTCTGGAACTTGTAGGAGAGATTCATTGCTTATAGATGACCGTTAATTGAGGTTATCAGTTTCCTATATAGGGTGAAGGCGGTGCTTAGTAAAGAGCCTGCTATAATTGCTACGCTTGGCTGCAAACCTCCTTGCTGACGTCTTTGAGATGGAGAGCACCATCAAAGTCCCACCACAGAGGAAAAAGGAGGTTGCAACCCAGCTGCATAACAGGCTCAAAGAACAAACAACTCCGACCACCGCAATGACATCCGATCTCAGCCTGGCAGAACTAAATGATGCCATCAGAAGACTCAAGACCAATAAAGCCCCTGGTAAAGACGGAATCTGCAACGAGATGATCAAGCATCTTGGGCCAGCTGCCAGGAGGAAACTGCTTGAGCTGTTCAACCAGTCATGGAAAACTGGCATCTTCCCATCAGCATGGAAGGAGGCCACTATCATCCCCATAAGGAAAAAGGAAAAAGACCCAGCAAAGAAAACCAGCTACAGACCTATTAGCCTCCTCAGCTGCCTCGGCAAGACTCTTGAACGGATGATAAACAAGAGGCTGATGTGGCACCTGGAATCCAACAACCTGATCACCAAAGAACAGACTGCCTTCAGGAAGAACAGGAGTACTGAAGACCAGCTCGTCTACCTGGCACAGTCAATAGAGAACGCCTTCCAGGAGAAGAAGAAAGTGGTCGCCACCTTCATCGATCTGTCCAAGGCGTTCGACAAGGTGTGGAAAGACGGCCTTCTCCTGAAACTACTGACCGCCGGAATAGCTGGACGCATGTTCAACTGGATCAAGAGCTTCCTGTGCCACAGAACCGCAAGAGTCAAGCTGGACAGCAGCCTGAGCCACACAGTCAAGATCAGGGAAGGGGTCCCCCAGGGAGGGGTGATCTCTCCCACTCTCTTCGTCGTCTTCATCAATGACATTTCCAGTAGTCTGTCCAGACACATCTCCAGAGCCCTGCATGCTGACGACTTCGCAATGTGGAACGCCTCAGAGTCCACCTCCTCTGCCACAGTCAGAATGCAAGAGGCCCTCAACACCACCTCCAAATGGGCAACGGACTGGTGCGTCACCATCAACAGCCAGAAAACAGTAGCCACCTGCTTCTCTCTTTCTAACACCAAGGAGACTCTCAGACTGACCATCAACAATCAGCAGATTCCCCAGGAAGACACACCAACATACCTTGGAACCAAACTGGACAAGAAACTGACGTGGAACCCCCACATCAGAGAGATGGAGAAAAGGGCCACAAAAAGACTCTCTCTCATGAAGAAACTGGCTGGCACTAAGTGGGGAGCCAACAGCAGCATCCTGAAGAGGGTGTACATAGGGAATGTACGCCCTGTGATGGAGTATGGAGCAGCAGCGTGGGCCACCGCAGCAAAGAGCAACACCAGCAGGTTGGCCAAGGTGCAGAACGCGGGCATGCGAATCATCACAGGCGGACTGAAAACAACACCCGTACACACCCTCGAAACAACTACAGGACTCCATTCTCTTGAGCTACGAAGGGAGGAGAAAGTGCTCACCCAGAGCGAAAAACTGAAAAGACTAGCCACCCACCCCGCCCACCAGCACCTCCAAGAACAAACAAAGAACCGACTGAAAAGAGGCAGCTTCAACCACCTGGCCAAACAGCTGATGAGAACACACATGGACATCCTGCCATCCACTCCTGAAGAACAAGAGCCACTCCAAGCAGCTGAGGAATGGGACACCAACCTGGAAGGGGTGCTCCTTGTTACAGATGTTCCAGGAGTGACCAGCAAGGACGACCAGCCACAAGCCACGCTTAGATCCCTCTCACTAGAAATGCTGGATCGGGACTACAACATGTCAGTCTGGACACACGCCTATACTGACGGGTCCGCAGACTCAGCAGTCAGGAATGGAGGAAGCGGGATTCTCATCCGCCACCCAGATGGCCGCACCACAACAAGCTCCATGCCTGCTGGACGACTATCCACAAACTTCAGGGCTGAAGTCAATGCTCTCCGAGAAGCTGCCAAGCTCATTGGTAGAGAATCCCCCCTGCCCACACACGTCGTCTTCCTAACTGACTGCAGATCCGTCATCCAAAGCCTGCAGTCACCCAGTGAGCAGCTGGAAAGAGACACACAGCACCTTCTAGCTGCCCTCTCACAACAGATGAAGGTTGCCGTACAGTGGATCCCTGCTCACTGTGGTCTCACAGGAAACGAAGAAGCAGACAGACTGGCCAAGTCTGGCAGCAGAAAAGAGCAACCCCAGCAGGCAGTCTCCTACACAGAAGCCAAGACTCTGGTAAAACATCAGTACAAGACAATCTGGACGGCGCAACACAATCCCCCATCTAACGACCAGATGCCACAGCTCCAGCGTTATGAACAGACCACCATCTTCAGACTACGAACTGGACACTGCAGACTGCGTGCCCACCTGTGCCGCCTTGGGCTGTCACACTCACCAGACTGTCCGTGCGGAACAGCCCCTCAAACCCCGGAACACATTCTGCAGTCCTGCCCCCTCTTCAAAGAAGCAAGGACACAACACTGGCCGAACGGAGCCACACTGGCAGAGAAACTCTGGGGCAGCAAAACAGACCTCTTGAAGACCACTGCTTATATAAAGACCACAAACCTAATCATCTGAGGCGGAGTCCAGAACAGGGAACGCAGAAGAAGAAGAAGAAGAAGAAGCTACGCTTGATTTGGTTTCTTTTATACATTTGTCGTGGTGGAAAAGTCAATGACAAGTTGTATGAAGAAAGATCCCCGAATCCAAACAAACACGTCTTCTTTACAGGGGTCATTATTTTTCCCCATTTTTTTTCCATTTTCTTCATTACATGTTGCGTGGGGCGGGGTGGGGGGGGGGGTAGGTTTATATTTTGCTGCTAGTAGCCACCAGTTTTAACTTGTCATTGTTTTAAATATTGGAAAAGTAGAGTGATCCCAGAGGAAGGAAAACGTACATCAAGGTCAAGGTCACTGGTTCGTCTATTTACTCCCAGACATTTTACTTCATCGCTCAGACTAAGCATAACGGTATAACAGTCAGAACTGAAATGACCTGTATTGTCCCCGTAATTTGATGAGTTCACAGCATCTTCAGAAAAAAATATAACGGCAAAATCGTTTTAAGTCAAGTGTGACCTTCACAGTTACTAGAGGTCACGAGAGAGGCATTCTTATCAATGCATACTAGGCAAATGTTATGCCAAAAGTTGTATTTACAAACTGTTCACCCAGTCTCTATGACCTTTATCCCAAGGTCAAGGTCACCAAAGCTGTACACAAGAAATCTTCTCGTACAAACTTCATTTGTGCTAATTTTGTTTTGCCTGGTGCTTGTGACTGCTTGTTCTTTTGCTTAATCTAATGGAGCGATAAAATAAAATGTTTGGGAGTAAGCAGATGAACCGATGACCTTGACCTTGAAAACATACGTTTGTCGTGTGATTAACATAGTCATAACACTTGAAATGAATTCAGCCACTTACTACTGTAGACTTGAGGTTGTGTTCTACATACTTATCACACTTTTCCAGTAATGTACATGTACTTCATTTGTAACTTTGAGAATGTCCAGCAACAACAAAAAGGCAAAATAAACGGCGTTTGTTCCCAAGGAAAAACACGTTGAAAATAAAAGAGATTTCACAGATTTGCTTTTGTGTCTATATTGTTTTTTATTTGCATTCGCGTAATATCATTTTACTTGAAGTTTCATATTACGTTTGTCTAATTTCTTTACCTGTACCCGAAAACAGAAATTAATGAAAATGTCCGATATTTTCTAAGTGCGTTAGAATTTGAGACAAAAAAGTATACTTCAAATAGTATTTTTGGGATGCTGGACCATTTATCTAAAGCATGATGTGCGTCTGCACATGATCTGCAAAGGGTAGCAGCTGCAGCAGCGTAATATGTCAGTCCAGTCCCCATCAGTAAGAGAATCGGCGTCTATATGGAAAGCGGAAGATTTGATAGCCGCGGGCTGTTACAGGCAAATCTCTGTTCATTCGTTGGACCACCGCAGGGTGTTTGGCCTAACATATCCAGTAGTCAATCTTGAGGTGTGTGCACAATATCTGCTGCAGCGGCGTCATTTCTAAGCGTTGCTGTGTATAGTCAATATTTGAACCCGATCACTATACGGATTCCCCTCATTACCACTCACAGCCAAAGGGACATTGTGGGTGGGCTAGTAATACGTGTGTGGCAAGTTTCTCCTCTAAAAGTTGGTTAATAACAAAAAACGCTGTGTTCACAGTCGCCCTCATATCAGGCTACTTGATAACCTACCCCCGTAGCAGTTAATGGTCTGCTAAATTAGAAAAAGGTATTTTAAGTCACCTATTTCAAGCGGTGAAGACTTCGTGAAATTTGATGTGGGGTGTACGCTTTCCTTCTGCTGAGATCACTCTACTTTTTCCAATATGTAAAACAAAGACAAGTTAATAGTGGTAGTTACTAGCAGCAAAATATAAACCTACCCCCCACGTAGCATGTAAGAGAGCAAGTGAACAAAATGTGGAAAGTTGATGACCGCCGTAAAGAAGACGTGCTTGTTTGGATTTGGGAATCTTTCTTCATAGGACTAGTCAGTGTCTTTACCACCAAGACAAATGTATAAAAAGAAACCAAATCAAACGTAGCAGATATGGTAGGCACTTTACTAAGCGCCGCTTTCAAGGCATATAGGGAACTGATAGCCTCAATTAACGGTCATCTATAAGCAATGAATCTCTCCTACAAGTTCCAGAAGATAATTCTGAAACACCGAGCATGTGCCCGAATATTTGCATCATATTATATTCGTTTTCGCAAACACACATTATCACAGCAACCAGTCATGTGTCCCTACTCCTATCATTACGGGTATTCCGTCATTATTAAACAGATTGCACTTTCGGTGGCTGTTTGTGACCAAAGTACCGAAGCGATTTCAATGAACTTTTGATATGACACAACTGGGATACTATTCTTGCGTGTGCACTATTCTTTGAGAAAACCCGTTCACTACTCACAACGCAGCAACTACTTTAATAAGTACACCCCCAAAATATCCCTACCGAAAAAAGTGCTCACTTGGATATCATATTCCATTCTTACCTGCACCTGCGACGACAAGGGAACTTCGCAACATCAAAGAAGCGTTTTCTGACTAAACTGTTCAATGTTCGTAAATGTTTTCCGCGACACATGTCACCTGCAGGGACCTGCCAAGTGCACAAGCATCAAATGCAGTCGGTTTTCAGGGCCCATTGAATCAACGGCCAATTTAATGGCCGCAATTATCCAGGAAGCATCATTCTGATTGGTGTGAAATTTCAGTATGTCAGCAACGCATGTCTTTTCTAGCAGTAACAGTGTTTAGACCGGAATTCTGCGCATTTCTGTACCCGCAGATACGCATACTTTGTGCACACCCTCAAAAGCCCATTTTATAGGGCTCATATAGTGAAAATGGCAAGATAAACTGTCGTTTTTAACTGTGACGCGGACGGAGAAAAAATTCACGGAGACCACCACAGCATTAGGGGCCTGTGCTCTACTGATTTCTGTAATAAAAAGTTAGGATCAAATTTGTTCTACCTTCCGCTATATAAAAAGCCTAATTAGACTAGCCTATTACCTGGCACTCAGTGCTCAAACTTCTCCGTTACTCATTCCATACCGCCCCACCCCCTCCAACACACACACACACACACACACACACACACACACACACACACACACACACACGCACGCACGCACGCACGCATGCACGCACGCACGCACGCACGCACGCACACACTCAAAGAAAACGGAAGACTTATATCTGCTGTCACTGACATCGAAGTTTTGCTGTGCATATTTGTTTCACAGTGTGGCAGACCTACCCCTCGCCCCCCCACCCCCCGGACACACACACACACACACACACACACACACACACACACACACACACACACACACACACACACACACACACACACACAGAGAGTGAGAGAGAGAGAGAGAGAGAGAGAGAGAGAGATATGATGATGATGATGATGATGATGATGATGATGATGAAACTTTATTTTCCAACGGTTAAAGTTTTGACAGAGAAGAACGTCAATTTACAAACTTGCCGTTGCTACACACTACTAAAACACATCTAGCAAAGGAAATTAAAACATTAAAATCAAATATTTACAGGTGACTCTCTCTCTCTCTCTCTCTCTCAAGGACTCATCCGCATACGCATGTTAGCAAGATTCAGCGTGGACTAACACATGTCCATGTCTATATATAGGCATTTACATTTGAAATATAAAAAGAGCATGATGCTACATATCAGAAACCTCGAACAGTGAGGTAATGGGTGTCCCTCAGTTTTAGTATGTGCTTTCGAGCTACATGAGGTTTGCAAGGTACTGCGTAAGTAACTGCTTAAATGTTCGCAGTAAATGGACCGTTTTCAGTTAATACATGATGGCAATGAATTCCAGAGAAAAGCTCCTGTGAAAGAGACTAGTTTTAAACAAATCTATGCGAGGTAGGGGTAGGGGAAGAGTGTTATTCCTCGAAGTCCTCACACGCGTATGGTCCAGTCCGACGAGAGATGCTAAATAAGGTGGAGCCGCATTATGGAGAATTTTATGTATGAACACACATTTGTTAAACATGAGCTGTTCTCGGAGACTAAGAATGTTCATCCGTTTCATTTTCTGTATAGTCGGAATAGGTCCAGGAATAACCAGTTTTACCGCTCGTTTGTATAATGAATTCAGTCTGTTGAAATGCACTTCACTGCAGTTGTCCCAAATGGTGGAAGCATAGTCGATGTGAGACTTGATGTGTGCGTGAAAGAAGAGAATGCGACTGTGAATGTCAGTGATATGTCTTAGTTGTGACAACAAAAATACAGTTTTGGAGATTGTACGGCATAATGCATTGATGTGGTACTCCCATTTCAACTGATCGTCTACATGCACCCCTAAGAAGCGGCGCTCGGCAACCTGTTCAATGTTTACTGAGAGAGAGAGAGAGAGAGAGAGAGAGAGAGAGAGAGAGATCAAACAAACAAACTCTTAAACGACAGACGCCGTAAAAGCGAACACTGTCTCCACCCAATGCAGGACAGCTCCCAAATCGATCCGATAAGATACGACCTTTAAACGGGCAGGAGACACAACGTGTGGCGACTTTCAGCGCGCACCGTGAAACGTTCATACATACAGACAATGAATGCTAGACGTGCACCTGTGAGGTTTCGCAAACAAACGGCGAATTATCTTTCGATCTGTAACTGAGCTCAGGACGTTATCCATGGATTACCCCCCCCCCCCACCAACTTCAACAATATCCTACTCAGTTTTCACCTCAGAGTTCACACGCTTTGAAGCAAAGACCCTACCGATCTGTAATTGCCTCTGGCCCAAGTCAACACACGGAGGCGCGCACGTCTGGAAAACTATATCTAGGTAGAACGTCAGCCGGCTTGGCATGCGGAGGAGGTTTAGTAACTTAGGTTGAAGGTTTATGGTTAGTAACCCACCTGAATAAGGTTTGGGGTTAGTTTAGGGTTAGTAACTTACGTTGAAGGTTTATCAGTGGTTAGTAACCCAACTGAATAAGGTTTAGGGTTAGTTTAGGGTTAGTAACGTAGGTTGAAGGAGGTTTATGGTTAGTAACCCAACTGCATGAGGTTTAGGGTTAGTGATCTAGGTTAAATGAGGTTTAGGGTCAGGGGTCAGGATGGGGCTGGGTTTGGTACGGCCATTCACAGCATGACTGACGCCAGTCCTACCCAAGACTGCATGTCATCGGTATAGCGGAGTTTCTTAGCTCCACGTTTATACTAAAATTGTGCACTTCGTGCTACAAGCACGATATTTGCAGGATTTGCTCATCAACATGATATATTAGATTTCTGATACAGGGCCATCTCAAATATTGACTGGTTTTGGAGAAAAAATTAATTAGAATAATTGTCTGCAGCAGACCAATTTGGAGATCAGTGCATCAGCAGTAAATGTAGAGGCGCCCCATAAATATCCACTAAATATTCCATCTATTTAACAGAATACAGAACAAGCCCCACTGAGTGATAGGATAATTTGAATACACCTCTTTATTTGTGTTGTCTGTCTAAATGAAACGTTTGAAAATACGCGCGGTCCGCACTTGATGGAATTCAAAATGGCGGCGCCCGTTGTTTTGGAAGATCGTGGAGCAGAGGAGAACACGTATTTGGGGTAAGTCAGGGCAGTTTCGTTCGTTTGATACATAATTTATAATTTCCAGCCTTTTCTGTCGAGTCTTGGTGTTGTCCTCGGTGTGTCTGATGTATCACTAGGTCTATTTTGATGACGAATGCTTGACTTTTTGTAATGTTTACTCTAGCGAAGATACGTGAACGATGCGCCAGTCGTGCATGTATGCACGTGTGTGTTATCATTACGCGCGATAAAAAGAAGGTAAATCTAGAAAAAGGGAAGAGGACAGGCCAAAAGGAAGGATTTTCCACTTGAAATACTTGGAAAAGAAACGTGTGAGTTACGATTTCTGATTGGGAAGAGGCCGGAGGGGAAGTGAAAAGAAGCAACAGGCGCCTGAATCTAATCATTCATATAATTCAGTGATGATTGTTTGTGGGCTGTTCAGGCACCCAATGCATGACGAGTTCCCCCCCCCCCCTCCCCCATTTAGTGTGGACTAAAACAAAGATGAGAACGGCTTGCAATGGAAGGGACAGCATTTCTGAGTACTTCATTGCGGATTTTTGTTGCTGATTTAGACTGTAAGCTTACTCCTTCCCATTATAGTTTTGGTACTTGAATGATTTTCACGGTTGCAAATAAAGGGAAAGGGAGAAAGTGGAGGTTACAGGGTCAAACAAGGAAGATTGTTACCTTTTTTCCCGCTTTGAATGGGTCTAGGGGCAGTGGGGAGGGTTTGGATGGCGATAGTGATAAACATCCGTAGGTCCCTGAATTTTTCGTGTATTCGTAGTACTGCAACGTTTTGATGTTTTTACACACACACACACACACACACACACACACACACACACACACACACCGTCACACCATTTCTGATACAGGGTTTAGAGTTTACCATTATAGTAAGTAGCAAGGTGTGTTTTCCCATTTCAGAGTGCACATGGACAAGAAAAGTACTTGTCAGCAGTTTCTTTTGTGATGGTGTGAAAGGACAGTGTTTGTAAGTACTTCAGGGATGTTTTTGTATGACAATTTTTTTGCTCACTCCATGCAAACATATATGTGAAGTGAGCATGTTTTGCACTAATGAGATGGTAAATGCGCTGACTTTCATCTTATTTTGTTTTTGGTGGTGGTGGGGGGGGGGGGCTACTTTTGCAAGATATCTCAGTGAAGATTGTGTGTGTGTGTGTGTGTGTGTGTGTGTGTGTGTGTGTGTGTGTGTGTGTGTGCGTGCGTGTGTGCGTCCTTATCCTTATCTAGGGACACCCGACATGGCTGACACATGAGAATGCAGCAACAGACTGGGGCCTTTGTGCAATATGCCAGCGGAAAACCAGTGAAAATCTACAATGTCCGGCCAGAGCAACACACAAATCAGGGTCATCATACACCACTTTAGCAGAAAACTTGACTAAATTTCACGAACTTGGTGTTTTACCACCAGATCTCCTCACCAGACTGAAGGAAGGGAAGGATCTTGAAGAAACATTTAGGAAAAGACAAGCATGTTTCCATACGTCGTGTCGAATCAAATACAACTCATCAAAGTTGAAGCGAAAGCTTGGAGCAGCTGATACTGCAGGCGAAGAACCACCGAAAAAGTTCACAAGACGGGATTCAAGTGCAGGTTCAACAACAGATACAAGTGATGGACATCAATTTTGCTGCTTCCTGTGTGACAAACCTGCTTTAGCAAAGGAACTAAGACAAGCGTCAACGTTCCAGTTAGACAGAAGAGTCCGAGAGTGTGCTCTAGCATTACAGGACAGCAAACTGATGAAAAAACTTGGTTCAGGAGATGTCATTTCAGAGGAACTGAAATACCACCCTGTGTGTCTCCTTAACCTGTACAGAATAGCTAAACCCAAGTTGACAGGTGAAGAAGAGCCAGAGCAGCATGGTCTAGTATTCGCAGAATTGACTGAGTTCATGCAGGAGGTGAGGGACGGATCAGCTGGGATGGCCGTCTTCAAAATGGCTAATTTAGTAAATCTGTATGAAACTAGACTTCAAGATTTTGGGGTTGTCTCTGGCAGGGTTCATAGCAGTAGACTTCGGCAGAGGCTGCTGGCACATTTCCCTGATCTCCGAGCACATGCGAGTGGACAAGATATGCTTCTCACTTTCGATGACCATTTGAACAGTACACTGAAGGAAGCATACATAGAGACTTGGGATGATGTAGCCGTTCATTTTGCAAAAGCTGCAAGAATTGTGAGAAGGGAAATATTTCAATTCAGTCAATTCACTGGTACATATGATTAGGACTGTCAATACAAAAGTGTTCCAGAGACCCTGCTAGCTCTCATACAAAATGATTCTACAAGGCCCAAGTATGGACGCAACAGGTAGAGGAAAGCGTCCCTCTCATTGGCTAAGCTGGCCTGTTTCAATGCCAATAAATCAAAGCAGCAAACTACATCAGCAAAGCACCACACAAAGGACAGAGAGCCACCCATTCCTGTCTATGTTGGGCTACTAACACATGCGCAGACTCGCAAGAACGAGATAGTTGATACTATGCACACTTTGGGGCTAAGTATATATCTTACAAGAGAGTCTTGGAAATATCCGGGGAACTGGCCAGCAAAGCATGCGAGCAGTACAGAAAGGATAATAAAGGATCAGCGGCTAGCAAGGTTTGACTTTTCTTTCCGTTCGTCTGTTTCTTCGCCCGCCCGTCTCAATGTCCGTCCGTCCGTCCGTCCGTCAAGGTCACACTTAAAGGTCAAGGTCACACGTATGTCATAAAGGCTTTTGTCGCTCTAATGACTGAGAAAATGTCGCCCTAAAATAGGGCTTGTTTGTGTTTTTCCACTACAGCAGCTTAGAAACGAGTTAAGGTAGCCGCCATTTTGAATGTTACTAAAAATAGACACATACATTGAGTTTCCGCCGTGGCCCTGTATCAGTATTTGATCAGTACATGAAAGTCTTCACGTGTGCCAAATTTGGTGCTTGTAGCACGAAGTGCACAATTTTGGAACTAAGAAACCCCACTAGTAGACATCTTTTCCTGTGTTGGGATCTGTAGATCTAAGATCACGTTTCAAGGACAGTTGTCCCCCCTGCAGCGTCCAAAGTCTCTTTTATTTTCTGTTCCTCTTACATGCTGATACGTTCGATCGGAGTATTCAACTACTCCGATCGAACGTACTAGTATGTTCTTCGTGTGAAGTGAGGTAAAAACGAACTAATAGCCGGACAATCCCGGAGCTTCTAATCTTTTCAGCATGTGCAACCAACAGCGGTGAGAACAGTAGGAGTACAGCGGGGTATACATTAACATATTACTGGCTGCAAACGTTGTATTTCGATAGAGCTCTCTGTACGACCCCTTTAATGGCCAGTGTGAGCGGGTCACTAAGTCTGCCACAAGGGCTCTACCGCACACGTATGCAAGGTGAGTGCATCACTTGTCTATGCAGCCAATCCTCCGTAGGGCGGGTGGATGGGTCCGTGTTTGAGGGTTTAACTTCCTTTTCCATCAATTATGAGTGATATCAAAGGCGGGACAACGAGAAAAAAAGGCCAGCACAACAATTACGCCGCCGTGGAATACAACTGTTGTAAGTCGGAAAGAGTACATTAAGAGTTAAGCCAGTAGTATTTCCGGCTAGGATTCGAACTCATGACCCCCAACATCCAAAGCTCTACGGCTCGGCTATCCCGACTCCCCAAACCGTCATGATCTCCTCATTTGAGAGGCTTCTCAAAATTCCCAAGAGAAATTTGAAATCTTTCGGCAACGCTGTTTCCGGTTTACCACCCCAACGGTCTAGAACTCCTTACCCGCTAGCGTGAGGCAGCAACATACTCTGTCACATTTCATATCAGCGTAAAACCCATCTGTTTCAACTTGCCTTTTACTGAGTCATGTAACCGTGATGCCTGCTGTTTAAAGATGTGTTCGATGTGCGTATGAGTGATGTGTGAATGAGAAGTAAGCTGATGTACTATCAAGAATTGAGTTGTATAAATGTGACGTATTCTTCTTCTTCTTCTTATAGCTCACACCCTGTCCAGCTGATTGGGGGGGGGGGGACTTTGACTTTGGTTCTTAAAGTACATTTTTTTTTTTTTTTGGTCGAATAAGATAAGAGCAGTGACTGTATACTACCAGATACTACCCGGCGCTCGATAAGACTGTGTTTTGTACTGCAGGGCAAGTACTGTAATCCAGATGTCTAGCTACCGAACATTACTTCGACCTTTGGTTTATATCGCTGAACGCTCCTGGTGCAATGCTGAAATATTTCGAATTCAACCCTTTGGTAAATGATTCACTTCTGTCTCCTACTCTCGTCAAGTCTCACAGTACTCCCAATAGATTTCCAACATACCTATACATGTTGTATGCATATAATAATTGTTATCAGGATGAGCGGACAGGAGGACTGAGTTCAGTTTACCCTACGGCCAAACATCTGCATGAGTGACCGTGCGAAAACAGAAACATAAACTTTTCGATTTATCTTTAAAAATCAGAGTAGCCGGCACAGTCGAGCTGTAGAGCATCGGACTTTCGAAGGTGGGGCCATGAGTTTGATTCCCCGCTAGGGCCAAATATTTGTACTGGCGTTTGTTTCGTTGCCCCCCGTCTCTGATCATGATATCACCCACATGTGGTGGAAAAGGGCGTTAAACCCTTCAACACCCATCCACGCACCTTTTTTGAAAATCAGTACAGGCAGTAACAGTCGCATAATAAACAGGTATTCGTGAGCTTGGTGGTTACATACACGCATTGTGTCTAACATTGGGATGGGGGTGGGTGGGGGAGGTGGGGGGGGGCACGGTGGGATAGCGTGATTGTTGAAAACAACAATAGTTACACCTAATTAACATTGTTAACTTTCCTTGTTTTTACCTGTAGACAAACCGGACTCCTTTGATGTCGCGCATGACCCGTGTCCACCAGTAGCCCACCGGATGTGCGTCACCGACGACGTAGAGGGCAGAGGGCTTGATGTGACGCTTAGAGGCCATCAGGCTGACGTAATTCCAAAACTTGAAGGTGTAGTCACCAAAAATGACGTAATAGACGATGCGAGGGACCTTGGTGTCGTCAGTCTCGCGCACACAGTCGCCGTCCTCATGCAAGCCCACCTAGGAAAAGTAATGACTAATGATTCAAACTTGGCTATAAGTGGAAGAATCGAGAGTGTTACAGAACTCGAGACATTTACAGTTTGAATGCAGACCACTGTGTACTGTTGCTTTCCTTTTTCTCTTCTTTTTCTTCTTCTTTTCTTCCTTGTGAGCCATAGCTTGTCCATGAGGAAGATCCCGGTCCACACACGCACGCACGCACGCACGCACGCACGCACGCACGCACGCACGCACGCACGCACGCACGCACACACACACACACACGAACACATGCACAAGCGCACGCACGTACGCCGGAACATCAGTCTCCCCTCATTCACACAATTTTAAACGCACTTCGGGAGACACATTTTGAAACTGAAACATCTGTCCCCTGCTTACGCAAGCGCTGGAAAAGGTAAATATCCGAATTTTCCTTTATCAGCATTCGCACCCTCCACCTCTTGACTCAGCGTTCATGTAAGTGAACCAGCTTAACCATAACAAACTCGCCAATGGACTGTATCAACCACACAACCACTCACACTATACGTCAGTAATACACGTCAGAGTAAGAGCTGACAAGCGAACGTGCAGAGTCGCTATTAGGGGTGTTCGGTTTTACCGGTTTTCCGGTTAAAACCGGTCCGACTTTCTCACGGTTCGGAAAACCGCGGTCTTTCTAAGGGACATCACTCGTCGTTTTTCAGCCCGTTACAAGACACCCTCCTCCTCCCCCTCCTCCTTATCATCATCATCATCATGTTGTTGTTGTTGTTGTTTGGCTGAACAGGGAAACCGGGGTGGCCGAATGGTAGAGCGTTGGACTTCCAACTTTCGGGTCGTGAGTTCAAATCCCGGCTAGGGCCAAATATTTGTGCTGGCTTTTTCATCGTTGCCTCGTCTTTGATGTCATCCATATGTGGTGGAAAAGGACGTTAAACTCCCAAACACCCACCCACCCATCCTTGTTGGCTGAACATTTCCAACGCAGGGGTACAGGAAGCCGTAGCACTAGGAGACCCCCCTCCCTTCCCACCTTCCATCTCTTGGGGAAACGTTAGAAACAATAGATGACGTATACATATCCGGTTAACCGGTTTTAAACCTCGGTTTTCTATTGGAAAAACCGGTTAAAAACCGGTTTGAGAAATCGTACCGGTTCCACTCTCTAGTCGCTATCATGGCGTCCCCTTAAAGTCTCTCTATGTTCAGTCGTTATGAGTTCTGCTGGGAAAATACCGCCGTTTACAAAGCTCTACGGCTGTTTGGCAAAGGAAGAGATGTTCCTTTTCAGGCCACTGGGACCATTTTCGTGACTTTGCGGCTTCTAATCATAAGTAGAGGAATATGAATTTCTTCGCCTAACGCTTCCATACGTGTAGCACACTCCGATCGACAGTCGCTAAAAATAGCCACCAATAAGCGCTGTCTAGTTGGTCTTCAGTCCGCAACCAAATCATGTCGTCTGCTCAGCAAGCGCTACGCTTCTACACACGTAGAACAACATACACACCAACCAGAGTCACCACAATGGTTTCACATGCTATGCTTTTCTTCCAAGTGACTGATTGTGATGCACGGATTAAGCGCATTCGATAAGTTTTCCACAGCGTTGTTGTATGTCTGACAAACGTTTTGACTGAGACTTTAACTGTTTTCGGTTGCCATTTATCACAAAGACCGGCAAAATCATTTTTTTTTAAAAATGGTTTGCAATACAGCCGTCGAGCTGCATAGCCCTTGTGTGTCTCACATTCTCACATTCGGATACCGGCATGACAATCACCAGTAAGCCCCAAGAACTAGTGAACTGCTGGAAACAAAAAACAAGAAAAAAAAGCTTCCGTTTGAAATGATTTCCTTTGGCAAAAATGACCAGTCCATTTGCCAATGGAGGATAAAGATTGTGGGAGCATCTATGGGGGACGGAACAGAACAGTGGGTTTAAATATTAGGACGTATGCTACGTTTTGCTTTCGAAACGTTCAGTGAACTGTAGTGCTGCATGAAAGAGGTCGCTTCACCGTTTACCAATTTGTGACCGTTTCACCTCAACCAAACATCCTGATTTCTACACCGGATTTCTTCAGTGTGACAGTAGACAAAGCACACTTGTTTGTGCTTCAAAACTTGTAAAAATTCATTTTTGGTATTTCTGGCACAGACCAGTAAAGACATATGACTGACAAGCAAACAGATACACACAAATGGGCATACGAGAAATAAGAATGTCTATGTGTGCATTACGTGAATGTGACATATGACTAAATGTCTGTGAAAGCAACAACAGTAGACTGTCCGTAGCAACCACCCCCCACCTCCAATTCCAACCAAACACTTAGTACTGCAAGTAAGTGTTCTGTCGTAACTGTATACTGGACCTAACAGAAGTGCGTACTATTGTCAAATGTGTTTACAGTTTCTGATGTATCATGACCAACCATGAGCATGCATATATTTCTGTGTGCCAGTAACTGAAACAGGAGAAATAAGAAAATGATAAAAAACAACAACAACAACAAAACAAATACAGTTGACATAAACAGACCACGGAGGGGACAAACTACACAACCCGTACCTTGTGGTAGTACAACCATCATAATGTACACTACTGTGGGAAGGGGGATAGCAATGTCCACAGCAGACTATAAAATCAGGTTGCCACCACTAGCCTAATATCCCTACTGCGTCATATGATAATCCACTTTATTGAACAAACTCAATAAAACTGACAGCAACTTACCTGCGAGAAGAACATCCTACAGAAGACGTCTTTATTCCGCGCCTCGGGTCCACAAAAGATGGAACTGTTGTAGACAGTCCGAGCCGAGGGGTCCGGGCCAGACATGAAATCCAGCACGGAACAGTCCGGGGGATTAAACCATCTTTTGTCCACGTGCTCTGCGTCATGTCCATCCTCTTTGTTGTCTCTCCGGTTCTGTAGCGCGTACCGCACGGTGCTGGCAGCGTCTGTAGGGATATTAGTGGCGTCCCGGAACGTTCGGAAGACTGAGGTCAGCAACGGTCGCGTCTGAAGCAGCAGAATGGCCGCCGTCATGGTGTACAGGACGAGGAGCAGCACCCGGCCGCCTACACGCCGTTGGAGACACGTCAAGCTCAGCCGCATGACTGCTGACTTCTGGTGACACTCCGTACAATGAAATCAGGCAACTAACGATTGCTAAAACCCTTCTGGCGATGCTCACTGTCCACTGTGCTCCACTGTATCATTGATGGGTTTGTTTATCAGTCATCTCACGTCACTCTGCCTTGGGCAGTTACTTGCTATCGTTCGTTGCCCAGCCCAAGAAATACTGATGGAGCGATAGCTGTGGATGATGGTCATTGAGATGTGACAGATCTCTCACTGGATAAGTCACACAGATGGTGAGTGCTCCTGGGACATACTGAGTCCTCCTGATCCATGAGCGACGTGTTGTTGTAATGTTAAATATGGCACTTTAGCTGCTTCACAAATCTTGAAAAAACACTATTCACACAATGCAACCACTTTTGTATTCTTGTCCTGCACTTTCTCAGTAGGTTTCAATTTCAAACAGTGTGTCTTTATCAGGAATATTTCTGACTGTAAATGGGCAAAAAGTAAACACTGGGTATAGAGTAAGTCAATGTGAGCGATTACGCGTGCAACCTGTTACACCGATTTTCGGTGCCAACATGAGCAGGGTGCTTAGTTTCATGTTTGTTTTGTTGTCGCCTAGCAGGCCACAGAGTGCAAATCCTTTGATGTAACATGGAAACACACCTTTTAGTCCGCGTCAGAGGGGAGACCCTGAAACATGTCAACAATTTACGAGACTCCTATACTTTGAGAACCTCAAATGTCAACAGAGCAACACTGATCAAGCTGTGAAAACTAGATTACGTAACTGATTTAGATTTCATTTGTTTGCCTAGACGCCCAAGCGTCAGTTAAAGCTGCTGGCCTTGTGTGGAAAGTGTGGTTATCCTGTTCGTCTGAGTGACTAATTATACTTTCTTCACGACCAATCGAATGCTGGCCTAGCAACACATGCCGTGCTATTGATCAGAGACAGTGTCTATAGAGGGAAAACGGAGAACTCGCTTAAATCGAAGCCCACTTCGAATTTCAACTCATCCGTCATTGGGACTTGAGATGAGTCGAACAACAAGCTGTTTCCCCTGCGTATTCGACTTCAGCGTGTTAAACTGTACTGGACGTTGAGGGCCGTAATGCTGGTGCACGAGTTACAACCATGAATTTTAAGCCCTACATCCTCAGCCTTAACTGCTTCAGTACACTGGCTGATTCTTTACAAAAGAATACAAGAAGAAAACTACCATCCCCCCCTCCAACAAACAAATCAACAAACGAACAAACACCACAATCACTCTCAGCAACAACGAAAGACAATGGTCAACCAGATACTGTTAAAGTTGTTGATGGAAGGAAAGCAGATGACTCTTATACACTACACAATCTGACTACAGTTTTACCTTACTACCACACTGTCCAAAGCAAAACTTCATGTATGTATCACGTATTGTATGCAACAATGTACCAAACTTGTCAAATAAAAAAAAAAACATGACGAAACAGGAAGAAAATATGCTGTGCATACTTCGACATAACCCTTGGCGTGTCCCCAGTCACGTTTGGCATCAAGATTTCCCAATTCGTTCTACCCTTTGTGCCTTTGCCTTTGCCTTTGCCTTTGCACACCCTAACACAAAGCTGACTGAATGCAATAATCAAAATACTCATCCGTCAGTTACTCACTGCAAGACGATTTGACTATCGATGACAATCATAAACTGAAAGATTGTAGTTTATGTTTGTTATAAAAGTCGGTGCACAAAAGTTTCTACTCACGGAGAAAAATGATAACAAATTTTCTAACGAATAAAATAGAACATAAACGCGACGTACCCAGACTTACAGGGACGCTTACTGACAACTAGCGTGTCTAAATACATCAGTTCAAAACTGATTAGAGAAATACTCACCAGCCTCTATACTTAAGAGCAAAAGAAAAAAAAAAAAGGAAAAAAAAAATAGAAGATGGTATTCATTATCTTTGTAGAGTGGCTGAAACATTTTCTTTAAATAAAATCAAAAATTTTTGCATTTTCAAGGACTCAAGAAATTTTTTTCCTTACTCAGAAGACAGCTTTTACCCGTAGCACATAGCACATGGTGTTGCCAGATGCCTCCACTACACACTTTCAAACCTCTTCGTCAAAATCTACTCATACACTGTCAAAGGGACGAGCAGCCTTAAAAATTGAAGTGGTCATTGATAAACAATGCTATTTCTAAAGGAAATATTTATTTCCGGCCGTGTTAAAACTTTGTACAGTACATGCACTTACAAACAGTAAAGTTGGAAAACTTCCGCCAACCATAGTGTCCACTCAGATATAACGTCAACATACTGTCGCCATTAGGAACACAAATGTTCTTTGCAAAACGTGTACCCGTATCTCTTCCAAATGTATGGAGTATTCGCTGTGCATGAGTGCGGGTTTTCATGGTCTAGCCTCGCATGTCGCTTGCTTGCTAGACCCGCTTCAAAACACGACTGACAACATTGGGTGTGCCATCCCGGGTACCCGGTGGGGAGCATGTAGTGATGCTTGGGTGGTTTTGAATTCAGCAGCGGGGTGGTGAATAGGCCCCAAGTTCTTGCTTTGAATATGAAAAGAAGAGGAAAGAGCGCCCTGCGTGATATAAGAGGAGTCCAGATTTAGGTTTCATTTGCTAAAAGGTGGCAGCGCGAGTTACACGAACTACAAACCCACCATCTTTCGTGTGCCAGCGGCGGTGTGTGAAGCCGCCTTTGACTGACACTGCACACTGAGCAAGCACATATGTATCTACACCTTATTCACGTCTGCCCAGTTACACGAAGACTTGAAAAATGAAGCCTTTGTGCAAGGGAACTGACAATGCAGTCTCTTATAAAGGAAAACGTTTAAATACTTATTCTACATGACTGTATGCTGTTCAGTATTGTGTCAGTAGGTATAACTGAATGATCGCCTGAAGATGGCTTCCGTCTATCATACACATGGCACCATATGGTTCTTTTCTGTGGCTAGAGGAAAGTCATCCTTTCATTTCAATTCATCGAATATCATCAGTTTAAAGGAATTGTTGGCCACAGCAAAAAAAAATAATAATAATAAATGAATAGCCATGCTATTTTAATTACTTAATTGATTTCTTTAGCGAGGAGTTGTAATTTGGGCGCGTTACGTAACGTTAGTATTACTGACCACGTCTACGTCTGCGGGTGATGGGGGGAGGGGGCCGAGTGCAAGTGAATTTCGAATGACAGTCTTTCTGGAAACTTGCCTTTCATCGGCATCCGCTTGACCTTTTGTGCACCAAACACTGAGTACTGATTTCACGTGCGTCTATTGATAGCTCAACGATAGAAAATGTGGTTGGTTTGAGTGTTAAGACTTTGACCGAAACATTCATATAATCTGAATCATGCTAACAGACGGCATTCCCACAACTTCTTTGATACAAAACTGTTCCGTGTCAGTAAACAGAGTGTAGTGAGGATATGCTGTATACGTGTCAATGGAACCCGAGAAGGTTTCAACTGGCTTTACTACCCGGGCTAAATAGGCCTGGCCGGAAACTAAACAGGTCGTTGAATGTGTGCGGCGCAAACACATGCTTATACCCCATACACCTCCGCGCTGAAGAAAATTTAGAAACCTTTGCTCAGCGCGTTTGTGTTCTTACGTTTAGTTCATCGGCTGAACGTCCCAAACATTGTGTTTTCAGTTCAACACACATTTAGGACAGCTTTTCTACAGTTACGACTGAACACGTTGACCAGGACTTGAATGTGTATGAAATGAGGCTTGGATGTACAGATCTGCTCCAGTTCTTGGGGGAAGAAGAGCCGCGAAGCAAGATAAGAGCGAAACGTGAAAACAAGGATCAAGGATTGACCTACTTGACATGATATATGTGAGAGAAAGGAAGCGGGAGAAATCAGAGTGAATGAATCGAGTAGTTGCTGTCCATACTGATAGTCAGACCAACATATCTTGTAACGATCGAAGAGCAACACTTACACTGAAAAGCTGTGAAAAGAGTAAATGTGTCCGTCCTGCTGAAGGCCCAGTAACGCTTCAATGACACCTGTCGTTACTTTCTGATCACGGTTAAGGTCCATACAGGCTACATATGGAAAGGAAGTTATGACTCAGGAGTTGCGCGCCGGCTTTATCCTAAAGTTAGAAAAGGCCTCGGATTTTTTTTCTCTAGGAAAGGAGGAACACGCGCGATGTTGTACGATCTCAGTCTTACATTATTTATAAGGTTATTATTTATTTGTGATGGGAGGTTCTCCGGTCTCTGCCGTTTGCGCGTACTTGCCCCCCCCCCCCACCCCTCCCCGCGCGAGGGCGCACGCACACACACACACACACACACACACACACACACACACACACACACACACACACACACACACACACACACACGCACGCACGCACGCACGCACGCACAGAGGGGGGAGAGTGGGGGTGGGGGTGACGTTTAGCTGTGCCTGTCAGTAATCAATTGTCCTTAATAATTTGAGAAAGAGAAAGAAATGCTGGGGGGGGGGGGGGGGGGGGGGCTTCCAGTTACTGTGGGTTGATTCTTTGTCTCTCTGATAAAATAAACTACAGCAGATCCTCTCACAGTTACGTTTACAATTTAAAGCAGCACCTCTAAAATTCCTAACTGTGTGAACGTGCGCCGGCGCTGATACGATCTGTGTGTTTGGATGAATCTGGGACGATGTCAAAGACGGCACTCCGAGGATTACTGAGAGATAGTGTGGAGAGCGTGTGGGCCTTTCCAAGTGCAGAATTACCAACTTGAACTGAACTGAACTGAACTTGGACGAATCCTAATTGCTCTGAGCCAGGTTAGAAAAGTGACGTACTCATTTTAATTCATTTTTATCTATATTCTAGTTCAGGTCATATACTAGAGAAAAAGGTCGATTAAAAAAAAAAAAAAAAAAAAAAGGCCGGTTCAAGAAGACTCGGAAAATCATCGCCTTTCGTTCGCAAGAGGGAGTGATCGAAAATAGGCCCCTATGTTTAACTGAATGCGTTGTAGACGAAACGCCCTGAAACAAATCCCATCGGGCAACCAGACGTGTTGTTATCACGGCAAACAAATGCACAGACACGCAAAAGCCATCTAAACTGATGATCAAATACAAAAAAATAATCTTCCAGCTTATATTCTCGCCCAAAGTGTGTATTGGGCGTGCTGGTGTAGTGTATTAATGTGAATGCACTGGTGCTGTTCGGATGACGTAATGTCCGAGTTACACCCGAACAGACACACGTAGCTGAGTATCTCTGTCCCGAAGACTCTATACAAATGCATACATCACCAGACAACAGGCATGTACTCACCACTGGTCGTGCTGCAGCAGTCTCTAAGGTCAGGTCGAGATCCCGCCCGTCTGGGTTATTAATCACTGACATGCCTCCACTGCCCGGCACAGGTAAAGTGGTTTGTTTCTCTCTCTAGTAAAAGATGCGCACGACAGACGGTCGTTTTCTCGTTGCACCGCTAAAACTCCCGGATCAGCAAACAACATCTTTGCCCACTGTTGCTGGAAACCTTTCCTGCGGCTTAGGTCAGAAGCCCGAAGAAATATATATGTCAGTTCTCACAACCCTGGTCTGCAAAATAGCCCCCTTGTCAACAAATCCGACCCACTCTACACCAAGCCGGGCAATGCCTACTTGAGCAAAACTGATAAAGGTTTAATACTGGCCGAGTATTTTATCAGTGCCATGCCATGTTTTTGTCTGCACAGAGCTGGCATACATTCTAAGGCAGATAAGGTCACACTACTAGTATACTAGTATGCTTACCTCATTGTGTGAAACTGTTCTTGTGATATCTAGAAATGTACTCGTTATGTATATCTGTAGTTCGTTTCTACAAACTCTATATAGATAAAGCCGCAGTCAAATGAATGAACTGGACTGTTTCTGGTGTTCACGCCGTTGTCTGTACTGAGCGTGTGACACCTCTTCCTCCCTCATCCTACTGACGGAAGCCCTGAAAGGAATTCTTCTTTTTCGTTCTCGAGCACTGGCAAACCTGAAACTGAACATCTCAACCCTATGACGACGCCCTAGGTTAAGGCACAACCCACTTTCATGATTCCAGAGCAAAGGGAAAGGACTAGAAGGTGCAAGAAAGGAACATGAGCAACGAGTTGGAAGAATGCATTTTTGATAATTCCCAACCCTCAACACGTGTAGATGGTGAGCTGTCTCTCTACGGGGAACAGAAAGGTGCAGGAGAAGGCGAGACAGGTCAAGCTCAGTATCCAGTTACAAGTAGTCAATTATTATATGAGATTACATATGATGATACTATGCGCGTCGCAGTCGCGGGATCATCGATTGCCAACGATTCGAGACGCCAGACATGTGGCGTATGTTGCGGTGTACGAGGGTGCAGATGTTACTGTTGCTGGCAAATTAAAGAGAGAAGATACATTTTGCGATGCCTTTGTTCGTTGCGATGGCAGGGTCTTCGTGAACGGGTCTTCGTTGTGCATAAACGACACTGATATTGAAACATCCATTATTTCATAATTATTTCTGATAGGTTTTGTTCCCCTAGAGAGTCCTTCACGTGCACATTGATTACCCCCCCCCCCCCCCTCACTATCTTTTGGTGTACGTAGCAGGGTACATGAAGCAGAGTCCACAGGTTCGTTTTTAGCAGAACGTGTTTGGGGAAAACAGAATATCAGTGGCTATGCGCGACCGCTGGTCCTCTCTTACATGTAATTTTCCTTAGGTTTAAAGTTCAATTTTTGTTTTTCATTTTTGGTTGAATTCACTGGCAGGAATTGTGTGTGTGTGTGTGTGTGTGTGTGTGTGTGTGTTTGCGGTGTGTGCGTGCGTGCGTGCGTACGTGTGTGTGTGTGCGTGCGTGGTGTGTGTGACCATGTGTGTGTGTGTGTGTGTGTGTGTGTGTGTGTGTGTGTGTGTGTGTGTGTGTGTGTGTGTGTGTGTGCGCGCGCGTGTGCGTGTGTGTGTGTGTTTAAAAGTTTGACAGTGCATGTTACGATCACCATGAGTGCTCACCAATTTCTAACGTCACCTGGTAACATGTAACATGACCTACGTGCTTTCAAAAGTCTGTGGCGCGTATGCCCATTTGCCGAATGCCGGTATCGTACAAGAAGATAGATGGAGAAAACCCTATCCCACAGAGAGCGAAAAATCTACCGACAGAGGCTCTAAAACGAATATTAAAGAGCAATGAACAGTAAATTTACACCAAAAGAGACATGAAACTGCCATTAAATCGAGCTGCCAATGGTCCACAGCTGTTGTGTTCATCGAGTGGCCCGAAACTGAGTTGAAGCTGTGTCCAGTAAACCCACTGGAAAGTATCGTAACAAAAAAGAAAAAAAAAGAAAAAAAAAAAAAAAAAAAAGGCCTCTCCTCTTTTCCCAGTGAGTGTGAAACCCCAACACCGAGTCCTAATAATTCAACATTACGCAGTGTTCACTTGAACACACAGCATGTAACAGCTGTGATAAATCACAGGTGAAAATGGTCCCTGATCCAAAAGGGGGAAGTATGTGTAGCATTCACTGATATAGTGAGACGAAATGGAACACCACGAGCTTGCTTCTGTTAGCGTGTTACGCTAGGGATATGCTCCGCCGGAATTTTTTTTCTCTCCAAACATTAGACTAAGATTTGTGCAATTTTGGGTCATTTTGGCAGACTTTGAAGTGCTTCATAGGAGGAAACACTATATTTTTGGAGGAAAATGTTTAGGATTAGTCTAAGATCTGTCCAGTTTGTGGTTTTTTGGGGGACAGATTTTTAAGTGCTTTAGAGGAGAAACTAGAGGAGCAAAGACTCCTTGGCTCACTTGTGAGATGGGTCAAGGTCGTACAAAACAGTATGTTTGTAAAGCTCTTATCACTATATATTCTGAAGTAAGGTGTCTCTGATGTTCATAGTTCCTAAGAAAACGGCAAATGGCAATATAACAGTTTTCCCAGGACAGCTTGTATGACCTTGACCTTGGGTCAAGGTCATTCAAATGGGATCTGTAAGTGAAGAGCTTACCAATGACTATCATTGTGCCAAGTTTGATAGCTCTAGTTTTTGTAGTTTCTGTACAAATGGTAAGGTAAAATTTCACAACAGACAGCTATAATGACCTTGACCATGAGTCAAGGTCATTCAAAAGGGTATTTCTGCATACGTCTCATTGCTGTCTATCCTTGTGCCTTGTTGGTGCCTCTGCTGTACGCTGTTTCCGAGAAAATGCTAACGTTAAAGTTCCCGCAAAACATCTTAAATGGCCTTGACCTTGACTCAAGGAAATTGAATTACAGGTATGCCAGTACAGATTTTGTCAATGTCTATCATCATGAAAAGTTTGATGCCTCTGGTACTCCTAGATTCTGAGAAAATGGCAATTTTAAGTTCCCAAAGAGATAGCTTTAATGACCTTGACCTTCAGTCAAGGTCGTTCAAAATGGTATGTCTTGGGAGGTCTTACTGCTGTCTATCAGCAAGCCAGGTTTGGTGCCTCTGCTATTTATTGTTTCTGAATAAAATGCCAATGTTAAGGTTTTGGAAAGTTTTCCGCGAACAGCTTGTATGGCCTTGACCTTGACTCAAAGTCACTGAATACAGGTATGTAAGTAAAGATGTTGTCAATGTCTATCATCATGCAAAGTTTGATGTCTCTGGCTTTTCTAGATTTTGAGAAAATGCCAATGTAACATTTCCAAACAGACAGCTTTAGTGACTTTGACCTTGGGTCAAGGTCAATCAATATGGTATGTTTTTAAAGGTCTTTTGGTTGTCTATCAGCTTGCCAAGTTTGGTGCCTTTGCTGTTCATTGTTTCTGAGAAAATGCCAATGTTATGGTTTTGGAAGGGTTTCCGCACACAGCTTGTATGGCCTTGACCTTGACTCAAAGTCACTGAATAGGGGTATGTCAGTAAAGGTGTTGTCAATGTCTATCATCATGCAAAGTCTCTGGCTTTTCTAGAGTTTAAGAAAATGCCAATGTAACATTTCCAAACAGACAGCTTTAGTGACCTTGACCTTGACAATAAATATGGTATTTTTTAAAGGTCTTATGGCTGTCTATCAGCTTGCCAAGTTTGGTGCCTCTGCTGTTCATTGTTTCTGAGAAAATGCCAATGTTAAGGTTTCTGCAAACAGTTTGTATGGCCTTGACCTTGACTCAGTCACTGAATACGGGTATGTCAGTAAAGGTGTTGTCAAATAATGTCTATCATCATGCAAAGTTTGATGTCTCTGGCTTTTCTAGATTCTGAGAAAATGCCAATGTAACATTTCCAAACAGACAGCTTTAGTGACCTTGACCTTGAGTCAAGGTCAAACAATGTGATATGTTTTGAAATGTCTTATGGCTGTCTATCTGCATGACACGCTTGGTGCCTCTGCTATTTGTAGATTCTGAGAAAAGGCCAATGTTAAGGTTTAATGTGGACACACAGACAGACCGACAGACACACACAGAGACAGACGACGGAGGATCATTACATAGACTCACTTCGTTACACAAGTGAGCCCAAGCACTTTTTGGGGAGAGGAAACTTTTAGCCAAAGGTGGAAATCCACCAAAATGTGGAGGATTGTAAGGCCTGTTAATGATTTCAACATTGTTTGTTACTGCCCGACGACTAAGGCCCATCTTAACTTCATTCTATGCCCACAAATCGGTCTGTGCTCGTTTGCTAGTGTCTAACAGCGTAACACCTGCACGACGACAGCATCTTATGAGCTGGCACTGAACCAACAAAAGGCTTCTGGTGCCGTGAAGATCAAGGAGTTAGCTAAGTGTTGCAGCAACCTCTTAGGCCTAGTGGAAGAATTAGAATTTTCGCTCACACAGCCTGCAGAAGCTATTCAGAGATGTGCTAATCATTAGCGATGGGCCTTCAATGCTCGGGTCATGAGTTCGAATCCCGGCTGGGGCCGAATAGTTGTGCTGGCCTTTTTCTCGTTGCCTGATCTTTTGACATCATCCATACACGGTGGGAAAAGGACGTTAAATTCCTAAGCACCATCCATCTAATCATGAAGACCATTTCAAGCGCACTAACAAGAACTGTTCCAAACCACACAGTGGCTTCTGAAGCCTAGTTGTACTTTTGAAATATGGGCGTTTAAAGTGCTGTCATGCCCGGGAAATCTTTGCGTGTGATCGCTCGTTTCAGCGACTATTTCTTATTGGATCCACAGAAAAGTGTTGCAGGCTGGGGAATTGCTGAGGGAAAAAAAGACTGAAACGTAGACCGGGGTGCATAGGCAGCATCCTGCTGGGGGACCATGGGGGCACTGCCCCCACTTAAGAAAACAAATTTTAGCATTTCTAAAGGCATTTAGCAGCCACTCTTGGCACCCAAAAGTAAAATATTGACATTTAAGCCTTCAAAAAAATGAAGTTAGACTGTCCCATTGGCATATGTGCCCACAGTTGACCTTGTGCAATCTTTTTTTCCCCCCATTCCTTTCCTTTGGCTGAAACGTATTTTTTTTTCTGAAAGAATAGTAAATTTGGCTGGAAATTGCCAAATGATTGAAAATTCCCCAGCCTGGTGTTGAACAAACCACATTCAGTACAGGTTCAGTGGGCGATCTACAGTAACGTCCTTTCCCCACCATGTATGGATGATATCAGCAATTTCCAAATTGACCACATGATAACTTCACCAAGAAATTTCTGAAAATTTGGTCAAATCTCTTTATTTACAGTCTTTTTCCATTTTCAGTGAAGTGTGTCAAAAACTTTTTTCGTGAACTTTTCATGAATGACGAGAGAAAAGAGGAGAGAAAAACAGCCCCCCCCCCACCCCCACACACACACACAAAAATGGGCATACACATATGCACAAACAAAAGACAAAAACACTACAGTCACAACAAAACAAAAACAAAACAGCCAGTCAAAAAACAAACAAGCACAAACATACAAAACAAACACCCCCCCTCCCCTTAAAATACCAACTGCACAACCAGAACAAATTACAGTGTTTCATCAATATCCACCAAAAAGAAATATGTATATCAATGTGAATACAGATTTGCTGCATAAACCATTTTGCATCAGTTGCGTATCATTCCCAACATTGTATACTGCAAAATACATTGTAGTAGTGTTTTTCTGACATCTGTTCTTTGCAGTTCGTTTGTCAACATAAGACACAGCTAGCTAACTGCTTTTTATTTGAACATATGACACAGCTAGCTTACTGTGTTTTATTTAAACAGAACTGTGAGCTATGTGCATGACTAAATTTACAGCTTTTCCCTTGTCTCTCCTCAAAATGAACATGTATGTATGGTCTGAGATGTACATGCAAGACACACATGACAATACATGTCAAATTCAAATGACAAACTCTGATTTTGTTATCATTCACCCCAAAACAACAATGTGCTAACCTACACCTCATATTTTGTTTTTTTTCCCAAAGAACCAAGACATGGAAATGCTCAATAATCCCCTTTACCAGTTTCTCCATAAAATAAGCCACTAATAACTTTATTTGATTTGTTAACTGAATGCAATGAAATTCATTCAACATACCATCCCAGTTATTACAACTGCAACAGCTCCAGACAGACTTGGGAAAAAGTTAAGGTCTTGTTAAAAAATTGATAGCTGCAAGCCTCTGATCCATCACTACATGGTGCAGCAAACTAGCTATGCTTTTGTTAATACAGTACAAAGATTTTCGGCAAAAGAACAGTATCAACAAACACTTAGTCTTGTGTTTAAACTTTACACTATTTTGACTTGAGTAACTGCAGGTGATTTGCAAAATAGTGTCGTGCAGGTATTAATCAAGCCTCCTGGCTGACACTGACTGCATAAATGCGCGACGCTGTGGCCACAAACACGTGATCATTGCTGACGTGGAGTCCCAAAATCGGGTCAGGTGGGTCCAGTGCCACAACATGTTGCTTTGCAACACAGCTCACGCTCTTGCCAGTGCGACGGTTGCGGAGAGGGGTAGCGGTGGGTGCGCGCTGCCGATACAGATACACATGGCGAGAGCAGTCGGCTATGGCAGCAAGAGAAAAGTCTGGGGCGCAGCTGGAGAAGCGGCGTTGCGCCTTGGAGGCCTGCACGTAGCCAAAGGCATCCAGTGTGCCAGCATGGCGCCAGGGGCAACTCTTGCTGCTCGGGCCTCCAGCGGGGTCACCGGCTATTTCTGGTTGCCACACAAACCCGTCCACGTCATGACGCAGGCATAGGGCAGCACCAAGGTTTGGATCCAGACGGACATTGAATAGCAAGTTGTAGCTTACCGTTGCCTGTACAAAGATAGAGAGACTGATAAAAGAAATCTGCTGAATGTCTCTGAGGCATCACTAGCACAATCATATTCCACAGCAAAAGTACATGACGTGACACCTCTGGTTGCAAAGCAAAAAAAAAAAAGGAAAGTGAAACTGAAAGCATAAACCGACACTTCACCAGCTAAAAACATACTGCAACCTTCCTCCAAAACAAACATGCAAATCAACAAAAGAACCAACAAAAAGAAACATCAACAAGAAAAGTCCCACACATCTCAACTCTACAGTTCACAATGCACCTGACACTGTAAATCCATGCACTAGTACCTGGTGTGAAATGCAGTGTGTTTCTCCATCGATGCGAGTGAGAAAGATACACTCCTCATCATCCACATCATCACAAGCCTCCAGCTGCTGGGTGTTGAAAGGTTTGTTCTGTGGGTCAGGGTCGGGGTTCTGTAACACAGCAGACATGCAGGACACACTCTACTTCAGACTAAGCTCGTATCTTTAAAATCACAGTAGATGTATGTGATAGGCACGATGATGAAGAAACTGTGATAAACACACAATTTATACTGATAACAGAAACTGAACAACCAGACACCTTAGAAATACAGCAATTAAAAAAGGAAAGAAAGAAACAACAACAACAAAACCCTAAATAAACACACACAACTGCTTTGAAATTACCGCATGATTATTGGTACACCAATCAATCCAGAATTGCAGGCATTGAAATTTACGTAAAAATAAAAACAAACAAAATGCAAAAAAAGACTGCGTACCCATTTGTCTGATGTGAGGTGCTTCAGTCTCTCATGGATGGCTGTGATGGTGGCTTCATCCATGGTCATTTCACCGCGTGTGTCACCGACCACCAGCATGTCCCAGATTTCTTCCTTCTCCTTCATCACGCAAACCTCCAGCCTGCACACACACACACACACACACACACACACACACACACACACACACACACACACACACACAGAGCATTCTGGGTCACTTTCACCAATTCTGTTGTTTTCTTATACGGAAAACATGCTCTTCAAGTCTGAACAGCCGTTTACTAACCTTTCTTGTAGAGCTAGTTTAAATATTCAAATAATCATTTAATAATCTGTACATCAGGGTAAACTACATTGTATTTATTAATCATATTGAATTACATGTATTTTATTTTGAATTTATCAGCACATCAAACACAGTTCCCAAGGTAGCATTTGCAATTCCCTCAATACTCCAGAAGAACAACACAAACTTAATATTCTGTGTGAAAAAGCGAGCTTTCTATGAAAGAACTCCTGACCTCTGGTCATTGACACTCCATGTGCCAGTTGTGATGTCGATCCTTTCCCGCAGGGGACCACCAAGAAGAGTCACATTGTTCTTGATACCAATATCAATTTGGTCATTTGCCAGGGACACATAAACATCAGCTTTGGCTGTGTCTGCTGGGAGTGTCAGCTGTATGGTGATGTCTTCTGCTGTCTGACTCCACGTGTACATTGGCTGCCGCGGCTCTGTTGACAGACATCAACCATATATATGCAAACAATACCAGTTTTGTTGCAAAAGAAATTACATTAACCGTAAGTAGGGAAAACATCTCAAAACAGGAATGATCATTACCATCAGTACAGAAGTGGTTGTTCTGAACGGTGATTGCAGAGCAAACAGTAACCGTGGTGTCTGCTGTTTTAGGATGTGTTCTATGTGCGTGTGAGTGATGAGTCGATGTATTTTCAAGAATTGCGCTGTATAAATGTGATTTATCATTATCAAAGCAGCAAGAAATTGAAGATGTAAATACACTGAAGCAAGCACATGACGCAAAATTATAACTTGCACGAACTGGTAGTTGTGAAACAGGTCACTTCAGCAAGATTGAGCATGCTTAAATTTTTTTTTTCCTCCTAGTCGTCACCCACGCCCTGGCTGATGCATTGCCTTGCTCAAAATCTCACTCAAACTGCCCCCACACTGACCCTCACAACTGACAGTGACAGAAGATGCTTCCATGGACTTTTAGTGAAACGTTATCCTGCACAATTCCCAGATCCTGTTATTCCAAAATTTGACATGACATGTAACTCACCTCTGCCCACCACCTCCCATTCTTCTCCAGCCTCACTGCTCAGGGTGATTTCCTTCACCGAGTCAGCAGTCATGGTGAACGGGCAGTTGCTTGCAATGGTGACTGCTGTCCCATTTCTCTCAAGGCTGGCGTGTTCAAATGGTTGTCTCCCTTCTAGCCTGCGCTTTCGCACAACTGTCCACTTTTGGTCTGCCCCTAAACAATTATCAGAAAACAAAATGGGAGTCCTGAGAACAGAACATTTCCTACAAAGTAAAACACATTCTTCTGGCAGTATGAGAATGTATTGTCATTTTGTTCCACTCCATTCCAGCTAAAAATCAGAACTGTAGACCATACAATTCAGGCACATTCTTCAGCCCTGAAATTGGCAAGTATTTTACTTGATATGGCAGGTGAAAAAAACAACAACAACAAAAAATGCTGGCGAGTAAAATTTAAAACTTACTCGCCAGATGCGAATGTGGTAAAATGATTTTTCAGTATCATTGTGGTGGGATAAAGTGAGGAATGAGTGAGTTCCCTTGACAGCTTCTGAGTCTGAGTCTGAACTCAGCGAATCACTGTTTGAAGTGGCGCTTCCTTCTTCTGAGGTAGAAGTAGGAATTTTCATGGCTGAAGTATGACGAAAAGGCAAACAAGATGAACTTTTCCATCTGCTTGAGTAACCCTCCACTGGTTGGTCGGTATAATTAAGAATGCTGGGAAGTTTCTGTTCACTTATAATTTTTCTAACTTTGAAGTAAGGCTTGTAACTTTTCTAGTTCGGCAGGTAAAATTTTGAGTCACTGGTCAAAGGAATTTGTTTTTCCATGAAGATGATTCTACAATAAAGCCTCAGTCACAACCCTTCCAAATATAGTACGCAACTGTCAGCTGAGAGATCTACAGTGTTGTAGTCCAGTGATGATGGATCTGTCTGTAAATTCTTCTGTACCCAGAGAAAAGAATGTGCAGCTTATTCACCTGTGCTTAGTGTCAGCCAAGTGAGCACGGTAAGATTGTGGTTGGAACTTTCATCCTTCTCCACACTGGCCAGCAGACATTCCACCGCTTCAACACGAACACCAGCATCACCACCAACAGTGGTAGAGCTGTTTGTGTGCTGAGTGGCATCAACCACCGAAAAGGCGATGTCATCTTTCAACACCTTCTCTGTGAGCAGAATCTGCAAATGTAAACAAGAAGCAAACAGTGCAAGATCAGCAAGAATTTCTTACTTGAATTTGAAACATTAGTGAGAGCATGATACAGTGTGTTTGTGAAGTATATATATGTACAACTACAAGATAAATATGTTGGTCAGTTTCATCAACCTTTAGAACAATGTGCACCAACCCTCAAAATGCTTACACTACAGACTTAGTTTTACTTGCGCATTTTTATGCTTTTATTAACTCAAAACATTTTCACACTAAAAAATGGCATGACAACTTTCCTACCTTCCACTTAGCTGATCTGTGTTTCCGATCGCCAGTGTCAATCAAAAAGAGTCGACCTGCTCCATCAGCCAATACTGCATGATGAGGACTGGCAAAGCACAGAGAGACGTTCAGCCTGCCCGGCACGTGATGATACTCCGATGATTCAGGAATTTCAAACACTTGACAACCACACTCCACCTTTCCACTCTGAAATATGTGTAATTTAGAACAGTTTTCAGAACACTAAGGAAGTTATCTTTAACAAAAATTACACAGTTGGATGTGGTGTAACTACTGATCAGGCTATGATTCCAACATATATTTATACATATTTGAAAGAAAACTGTTGCTGACTGAAAGGCTAAGCAAAAACATGCAGTACCATAAAAGAAATCTGAACAAGGATCAAACTCAAAGACTGGAATTAGTGGAAAGTTTTGTTGCCATAACAAGTGTCAATACAGTGTCTCTTTACAAAAGTTTCGTGTAGCCATTTTTGTTTTCATTTTTACAGTGTCAAATAATTTTCTCTCTGACACCTCCCTTGCAATTATTTTGAAGTAAATTAAATTATGCACTCTGTTCAACATACCTCACAAATGAAGACATTACGCACTGCCCAGTCACGGTCCACAAGGTAGACAGAGTTCTCTGCCCATGGGTCTGGAATGAGGTGATTAGGTGCAGCAAACAGTTTAGTGTGATGCAGCGTCAGCTGGTCTTGGGTCAGAGAGCACACATCAATTGCTGCAAATAAAATCATTAATATGACATCTCCTGTTTCGCTATGCAGCATTCCTCTCACCATACCCCTTTCAACAATATTATACTAAAGTAAATGTTTTAACATGACAGTGTGACACATGAAGCCACTAGCAGTCATTTATGGAATGGTGTGTGTCACTGATGAAGCACAGTCAAGCTGCTTAATCAAGAATGATGTCATTGTTGTAACATGATAGTGTGTCATGCTGTCTGCAGATGAGAAAACTGCGGGATCACATCAATGAAAACCACTTGGTGGAACACTAGTCTTTCCACCGGTCAGCCAGTTGTCTATAAGTGGCCCTCAGGGACAAGCAGGAAATCAGGCAAAAAACAAAAACAACAAAATTTATATTAAAAAAAAAAAAAAAAACATTCCAAAGAAAAAAAAAAAGACTTTAAAATTCAAAGTTTACATAGTTCAGTTGTTAAAAGATTTACATAAGAATTTCAGCTCTTGTCCTGACATAAAAAGTTACTAATAAACAAACAAGACAGACAACAGCTTTTTCTCTCACAAAGGTTGTAGAATGTGGTAGTAAGTGGACTTAAATCCAAGCGATATCCCACAAATGGAGGCTGGTGCAGACAAAACTTTCTGCTGAACATAACTTTATCAAGGTTCACGCATGTCTGTCCATTGTACATTGGCTTTCTATTCATTCTCTGCGCTTCTCTTTCCTTCCAGATGTAGGAACTTAACAGCCTGTACATATGTGCGGCAGAGATGGCCAGCGCATTATTTTTTACTTCCACTTCCCGTCACTTCTCAAGTCATACTGCCACCTGCGTTTCTGTTGGCGTTATGCACACCATGACAGAAATGTGTAAGTGGCCAAGGACAAGTGCCTAGCGTAAGTACTTTCGATTTGGCTAGAATGACGCACTAACTTCCAGCGTGGCGGAAAATGACGTGCAACAGAACACTGTCATATTACGATGAAATCCGTAAAAATCAAATTAGATTTCACAATGTAACTAATCACCTTTTTCAAGTTCTTGATGGTATGTTGGTAGTGGGTCAAGCGATAGCTTGTAGCTGTCAAACTGTGGATTTATCAACTCCTTTTTGGGTTTGAGATCCACTTTGAGCGCCATTTTGAGCAAAAGCTTGACATAGCACAACTAAATCAAGCTAGCCATACACATACTGAATTGAACAAAATAGGAGTTTTCACTATGAGAATGACAACCTTTGCACTATGACATGTCGTCTGCTCCGGCGGACTTTGTCATCGAATAAGTCTTTTGTGAATACTATAGAAGGAAACGAACGGTGGCACAGTATGGCAGGGAAGGGTCAGAGAATGACACTTCGCACGTTTGAAGAAGGTACACATGCAGCCCGAACAGAAAAGAATGTCTGGACGAAACAGGAATAACTAGTAACGTAGTAAGAAGGGAGTGAAACAAAACAAAGCTACTGTATAGCCTTCTCTATTCATCTATGAACAATTCCGTTTTCGATATTGAGAGAATTAAAGCTGTTACACAATTTATGAAAGTACAATCGTTCCATCCACTAGATACTGATTGCCGCAGTGAGTCAGTGTGTGCCTGGTGTGTTACATCAGATACTGCATGCATAGCAATACCAATAGAGCGTCTTATAATATATGTGGTCTTTGGTAATACATATATATATTTTATGTCAAATCATCACCATGAACCTACACGTGTGTAGGTATGCCATTTCCACCGATGAAGCCAGACACACTGCGACTGTACAGTATGCGTTTCTGTCCATACGCTCAACGTGCGCGACTGGTCCTTGCCCACAAAAACATCCCGTGAGTTTTACCTGCATTTTTGTTCCTGCTGCTGTTGTACTTGAGCTTTGTCATTCATTCAGTCACGTTTCAAGTATTCTGTCACAGCACTTTGTAGCTCAGAGTCGATATCAGCATGAGTTAGTCACCACCACACAGTGCTGGTTTAATAATCATGTACACTTTTCTAAAAGTCATATACAAAACATTTTTTAAAACAAAGAATACCAAAGAATACCTAAAATTGACATGAATACCTCAGAAAAGAGTACCTCATGGATAGTGTAACCTTACTACTGCTTTATGTTTTTCATATCAGGTATGAGACAGTAAACGTTCATCTGAAGCGGAAACCTTCGTGGTTACTGGAACGCAATCCTAAGGGGCGCGTCCCAGTGCTGGAACATCCTGATGGGCGGATTGTCTTTGAATCCATCATAGTTTGTCAGTACCTGGATGAGATCTTCCCCGAAGACTGCCTGACCCCTCAAGATCCATACCAGAAGGCCTGTGATCGGGTGCTGGTAGATTATTGTGACAAGGTAGGTCATGTCAATCATGCATGCAGGGGTAATATTTGAAGCGACGTTGGAAGATCATCGTGTTAATGTGTAAAATAAATCAGAACGTATACAAAATACTTTTACAAGTTAGATTTGTGAGGCGATGAATTGAACAGATAAAGGCTACTCAGGCTAACACCTATGTTTTAACCTTTGCCATACCTCCTGGGTGCAATTGCAACACTTTCATTCAAACGTCCGTAGCTCAATCAGTTTTCACGCTAGATCCACAACACTATGTGACTTTGTCAATAAGGGTATTGGTGAAACGCTCACCAAAAACGTGTTATTTTGTCTGTAAATAAGTAAATAAACAACATAAATGTTGCAATACCCTCCCTGTACATCGTGGGTGCAAAACCACCCACGCTTTTAAGATAAGATAAGATAAGATAAGATAGATTTATTGCTTCTTAGTTACTATTAAGAAGAATTTGCTTTGCTCCTCTTGATAATTAAACACAATTGATATACACAAACATACCATAGAAATACATACACATTCACACACTCAGTCATTGGCTAAAACACAATTTAAAGAGAAGAAGCACTGGCTTTAACGAAGGAACTTTGCACGCAGTACATCATGGGTACAAAACCACCCATGCTTTTGAAGAAGGAAAAAAGTATCGATAACCCTCCCCGTAAGATGTGGCTTCAAAACCACCCATACTTTTTAAAAAGGAATCGCGAGGGTAGAGTTGGGTAAACATTATTTAACTGTAAAGCAAATACACAAGAAAGAAAGAAACGAACAGAAATATCAACAGATATCTGTATGATCAAAATGAATGTCACTGCAGATTGAAACTGTGCATATTACTGAAATGGTGGGCTGCTAAGATGTTGAGATCAGTCCCTGTAAAATAAGTGAAAAGCGCTTTACCTGACGAAAGTTTATGACTTAATATTGTATTGCATTTCTGTATACAACAGGCCTATACACACCATCACGCTAGTGTGCGTGTAAGCAATTTTTATTTCATTCAGTTTCATTCTTTCTCTAAAAGTGTGGTTGAGTTTGCACCCACAATGTACAGCAAGGAATGATATGTACAGCCAGAGACATACATATCTATGTCTCTGGTACAGCACACAAGTTTTCCTGTTTAAAATATAGTGCATTTGCAGCAACGTACAGCGAAGATTAATGATTTGAAGCATAGAGACTCTGGGTTACGTATTAGTGGTAAACAAGGTCAGTTAGGACCAGCTAGTACATTACAAAGGAAGGAATGTCAGCTTCAACACTGCCTTTGTTCAAACTTCTCTCAGTGGCAGTAGATAGTGATTAGATAGATAATAAGTTTTGCTTTCCTGTGAGCAGTATGTAGTATGGAGAGAGGTGACTGGTCTAGATATAAAAACATATAAGCTGCAAGGGCCTTCTGATTTTGAAAAGGTAAACACAGGAGACCCAGCTTGACTCAGCACTAAATGACCCCATGGCGGGATAATAATCATACACGTACGTGTACTTGTATTTTCCTCTGTATGTTCAGTTCATGATGGCCTGGTACCAGCTGCTGTTCACTGATGGTGAGAGTGAGGAAGGCAAGGCCACTATTGAGGCGGGGCTGCACATGTACGATCAAGAACTGGAGAAGCGACAGAAAGGACCATTCTTTGGAGGTCTGTACAAAGTGAAGCTTAACTCTGGCTATTTTATGTGTGCAGGTTGGGAGGTTGAGCGTGACTCAGTGACAGACACATCATGTTAAAAGACTAAACACAGTTACTGATGTGTGGTGTTCTGTGGGAAGACTGGCCATTATTAGTGACATTTGACACTTGATACAATGTTTATTTACTAGTTTGTGTACGGCCACGCAAGTTCTGATGAACACTTCCCCAACACCCTTATTAACAGAGTCTTGGAGTTTCATGGATTCAGTGGGGACGCTGACTATAAGCTACAGATGTTAGTATGAAAGCGTGGGTGTGAAATCACCCATGACGTACGTCATAGGTTGATTCCTACATTTATGGCAGTTTCGTCCTCTCAGCATTGGCATTGTACATACAACTTTAAAGAACAAAATCAAAACAAACTGTTTTTTTAAGGCTAGTGTCAGGTAAAGAGGGTGCTTATGAAAAATAGCTTAATTGACCAATATTCCATGGAGTTTTGAAATAAATTGTAATGACAAGAACCCTTTTTTAAAACACAAGTGTTTCCACTGCGTGAAACTAGAAGGCTGAAGGCTTCATGGGTAAAACAGATCACAACTTATAATTACGTCTGAGCCAATAAAAGTTTGTTTTCCTTGCTTGACAGGAAGCAAGCCAGTCATGCTGGACTACCTGATCTGGCCGTGGTTTGAGCGTCTGACCATGTTTGACGACTACACCAGCCTCTCATCACACCCTGATGAGAGGATTACATCCACTGTACCTGAAGACATTTCAGGAAGACCTGTAGTGGTTGCCACAAAATATCCGCGAGTTTTCCGATGGATGGCAAGCATGTTTGAACTTCCAGCGGTCCGTGATACTATGTTTGACCTCATGTCACACCGACGGTTCGGCCGGTCGCAACTGACAGCTGATCCAGAGTATGACATGGGGCTGGATGATGAACCTCCCTTGCCTCATCTTGCAAAGCTTTGACTGTTTCCATGGGTAAAAAAAGAAAGTGTTGAAGTGATGCAGTGATCATTGTTTTATCTCAAGTGAATGCTTTAAAGAAAAAAAAAATGAATGACTGCTCGTAACTGTGTATTGTTTTTTATTCATTGCAATTTTGGAAAGTGATGTGTGCTGAATCAGATTGTCAGATTTTACTTTATCGTGCAACACACCTGCATTGTTTTCAAAACAGATGTATTTTTTCCTTTGATGACCAGATACTGGTAATGTTACATTATACCCTCCTTTTTTAAATCATTATTATACTGTACAAGGAAAATTGTGCCACTTTTTGGGTCATGTTTGCGTCTGTAATTATGCACATAAACATTATGAGCAAAACAGTTTCTTTTTTCTTTTCTTTTTTTTTGCATCTATGCTGGACATTGATGTTGGCAGGTGTTATAAACAAGGGGCCTAAAAAGTACCAGAATTAATTTATCTGTAACCACGTCCTTGACTGTATCAAAAAGACTAAGTAAGTACTTGCGCAGAAAAAGTTATTTTCTACACTGTACATAATATTATGTATAACTGGTATCACCAGTGTCATCAAATGTATACCAGATATTGATTTCTCATATTTTTTCCACTTCAAGCATATAGTGTGTGTGTGTTTGTGTGTGTGTGTGTGTGTGTGTGTGTGTGTGTGTGTGTGCGCGCGCGCAAGGATTTGTTGTGATCTTGTGACTTTATATTACCAACGATGACAGAATTTTGTTCACTTTAAGCTGCTTACTATTGATGCCTAAGCTTAGTATTGTGTGCATATCCATATATGTGAGTATATTCAGGAGTAGTGATTGACATCAACGAATGTTTACAGTGCCAATGAATCAATACTGTCCAGGTATCTCAATTCCATGTTTTGTTGATGTGCCATTTGGCCAGTAAAAATAAGCATTACAAGTAACATATAATGGCCTAAGCCATACTTGTTTATTGAACAAGTTTCTTTTTAAAAAAAAAAAAAGAAGAAGAAAAAACAGAATAAAGATAAACAGACTTGGACTTTGAGAAAAGCGTGAGTATGGGAGTGTGCGCCCCCATGACATTGGATGCAATGAGTATTCAGCTAGTGCGCTGCGTAAAATACAGATGTGTCTGCACTCACTACACACGGTACACGAGAGCCCAGCAGTAAAACAAACAAAACCAATAAACGACAGCATTTTGTAAAATCTCCACGCCTAACGATGGTCGACAACTGCTGCCAAACTACTGAGACGCCTGTTTCTATATGGGTTCTTCCCCTTGCCTGACTAAACGTGGGTTCCCGTACTTTGCGGTCTTCTGCGCGTCCTCGACGACACCGCAGTTGCCGGTATCGAATGCTGGCAAAACTAAAGAGAAGACTACACGAAGAATAATAACTACAGGTCAGCGGAGGTAAGACAGCTTCAAAATGCTTTGAATACAATCAGCTTTCCGCCGGTCAGTTGCAACTTGCATCACTGGTCAGGTTTGACCAGACATCCCTGGTTTATCGTCTTGTCAAAGAGCAAAGTTCACATGGTAGCTTGGTCAGCAAAGGCAAGTGTATTGCCACAAAAGGAACGTTCTTTCGTAGCCGCACACCTAAAGCACCTAGACCCCCCCCCCCTCCCCCCAACAGTGTAGTCTTGCTACAAACCTCTGAGCCTGTGCCATAAACAGAGACTTACCAAACATTCTTCTTTTCATTATTATTTCAGTGTGGCCGTCGTGCATGATCAAGATCTGCTTCACCAGGGACTTGCAGAGACGTGTAGTTGTACGTTGAGTCTGCAGCCAGCTGAAATACAACTGGATTGACTCAAATCAGTGAATGCAGGATCAGGGAAACATATCTGCCAGATTCAAGTTCTAACTACTGACAGAACATTTTGAGAGACCGGGAAGACGTGAAAAGAACATTATGGATCCCTCAGGCTGCCTTCCCAAGGCACTTGATCTCCTTCTGACAATCAGCACACGGCTGATTTGGCCCTGCCAGGCTGCCCTCAGTGGACTTGTCTCGCTCTTCATCCCAACGTCAGTGGAGAAGAATGACCCTCTGACACTTCTGTTCAGGAGGTTTACCCTTGGGCCTTTGTATGCCATACTGACAGTCATTTTCTTACCCATTGCAGTATGTGCTATACCTTTGCGTTGCTTGCTGTGTATGATCAAGCAACAGCCATTCCAGTATTCTGTCTTGAAGACTTCTCTCACACAGGCAGAAGAGGAGGCAGCAACAACATTCCTGACTGGTCCAAAGCTAAAGAGTTACGAGTTTGGAGTGGCCACATCCAATGTCTGCCTGTTACCAGAGTTTCTTGCCAGAATTAACAATCTTTCCCATGCAGCACAGAGAGCAAAGGCAATTGGTGAGAGGATAGTTGTAGACCAGTTCTTTTACGCTCAGAAAAGATCACACATCGGTCAGAACCTTGTGAGAAACAATGTGCACTCAGCGTCTAAGGGAACTGGGAGATCAGGCGGTGGTTTGGACACGCACTTCCCACGACTGGACTTTCTGTGCATGCAGGAGGTGTTTGATGGGAATTACAACAAAGTGCTGCGCAAAGAACTACATAAGGTATGGGCTGGGTCCGTCACTTGTGTGCACTGAGCTGTACTGAAACCTACTCAGATGTAAGAAGTCGTGAGACTCATGCTGTCAGTGTTACTGAATAATGTTCCTTAACACATTTTTGTTTGCAAAATGTTGATCGTACAGCTTGTTATACCAGGATTTTCATTTTACACAATGTTTGTAGTGTATACCAGCATTACCTGTGCATGTGCTAATGTGATTTGTGTCTGTCTGCAGGTGTTCCCATATATACTCCATGACATTGGAGTGACGTCGTTAAGCAGCAACTACTTCTTACTGAACTCAGGCCTGCTGTTTGCAAGTCGGTTTCCTGTTCTTCAGGCAGACTTCAAGTTTTTCCCTCATTCTGTCTCTCAGTGCATCTTTTCTAGTAAGGGCCTTCTTATGGTGAAGGTGAGACATTTTGTAGTATGGAGATATCAGGTGCACTACACAAGCTGCTAAAATACAGGGCTTGTCTATAGGAATGATAATAGAACCATTGTCCTGGATGACCAAGAAAGTATAGGACAACAGTCCTAAATATATTGTCCACTGTGGGAGAGAAATAGTTCATATGTCCGCCTTGATAAGAAAGTAACTGGGCATTTAAAAAAATGAATCAGTCTATGACCAATGTCTGATGCATATATGCAGCCCTGAAAACGTGCAGAGTAATGTGTCTGTTACAATTGCCAGCAGTGGTCCATAAAATGGGCGACACATTCACAAACCTGTTAATGTAGTGAAGTTTTGACAAATGTTATTATCTGTTATTGGTATGGTATGGTATGGTAGACTTCTCCTCGGCGCACATATCCATCTCTACTGAAACGCTCACGGCACCGCAGGGCTGGAGGACGAAGCAGTGAAAGCCTGCTGCCGCTAAGCGTTACTTTATGTGCAAACCTCCACCCTGCTGTTCACTCTGGTGCGTGCGACAGTATTTCTGTTTACTACGACACTGGCCGCAGCCTACTCTTCTTCAAAAGATGAACGTGGGATTTTTAGCGTGCACACTTGATGTATGTGCGTGCGTGTGTACACGAAGGCGAGACAGGCACCGTAAACGAGTCTGCACATGGATTTGACTCGATATGGTAAGGGAAAAATCCCACCATATTCCTGCCCATCGGGGACTGGAACCAGGCAGCTCAGGATCTGAAGTCGGATGCCTTAACCACTAGACCAAATCCCCTATTGGTCATATAGCTATACACATGCCATCTTTCTTTCTTGTATATGAGGTTTTGCAAATAGTCAGTGAATTAAGGCTCTGTCTGGAATTAAACTTCATCTCAAAATGTTTCCCATGCCAGTAGGAATGTTGGTGTGCAATTTTATAAACAGAATAATATCCATCCATGCTTACTGATGTATAAGATTGTGTATGCGTTTTCATGCAGGTATTGATTGCCAGTAATTCTGATTCAAAGAGGAAGGTTGGCTTCATCTTTAACACCCATCTGCAATCCTATCAAGGTATGAGATTTCACTTGTTCTTCAAAATAGAATAAATTATGTAAATAGTCCCTACATGGTCCACCCCTTGTCGTGGGGTAGTGGCTTGTGTACCTCAATGACCCAGAGAACTATGCCAGCAGGAGCACATATGCTCCTGGCAGGGTCACCCAAGCTGGACAGGTCAAAGGGTAGAGGTCAGACGAATGTGGACCACCTCTCCAAGAGGCTAAACGGGTTTGCGTAGGGTTAACAGCCCTACCTGTAAAAAAACACTAAGTTACAAAAGCATCGACAGCAACAAACCGAGACATTCACCTGGGCGAGGAAGGGTCTCCATCCCGGAGACCTATGACGCATTGCAGTGAAAGCCGAAAGGAAGCTGCAAGGCCGACCCCCCTTCTAACACCCAGGACAACAACGAGAGTAGCCACATGGAACATCAGGACAATGTATGAAGTAGGAATTGGACCATACAAGTAGCAAGAGAGATGAAGAACTACAAGATAGGAGTACTGGGACTGAGTGAGACAAGGTGGCTACAGACAGGACAGCTGAGATTTTCATCGGGAGAGCAATTGCTGTACTCTGGACACACAGAGGATGGAGCCCCCCACACGGAGGCACAGCGGGCACTCATCGGCTGGGAACCTGTCAACTCCCGCATCATCACAGCCAAATTCATCACCAAGAAAAAAGACATCAAGCTGAACATCATCCAGTGCTACGCTCCCACCAATGATGCGGAAGAGGAGAAAAAAGATGACTTCTACCAACAACTGCAGACAGTGATAGATAGAGGAGGAACCAAGGACATGACCATACTGATGGGAGACTTCAACGCCAAGATTGGATCAGACAACACAGGCTACGAGGACACCATGGGAACACACGGACTGGGACAGATGAACGAAAATGGCGAGCGCTTTGCAAACTTTTGCCCTGAACCAGCTAGTGATAGGAGGCAGCATCTTCCCACACAAGCGCATCCACAAGGCCACATGGAGATCGCCGGACCATGTCACGGAGAACCAGATTGATCACATCTGCATCAGCCGGAAGTTCAGGAGATCGTGGCAGGATGTGCGCGTGATGAGGGGTGCCGATGTATCATCAGACCACCACCTTCTTGCAACAACATTGAAACTTTGGCTTAAGAGGCACACCAACGCCAACAACACACGGACCAGGTACAACGTTGGACTACTCAGGAACACAGACACACAAGCAGCATTCCGGATCAGCCTTTCCAACAGGTTCCAGCCACTGCAAGACCTGATATAAGACAGTGAAATGGACATTGAGACACACTGTGAACACAGCAAGAAACTTTGGCATGACACATGCGAAGAGGTCCTTGGCAAGAGAAAGACCCAACATAAGGAATGGATCTCTGCTGATACCATCCAGAAGCTGGAAGTTAGGAAAGAGAAGAAAGCTGCACTGAACACGAGCCGAACAAGAAGAGCTAAGGCAAAGGCACAAGAGGAATACACAGCAGCTGACAGAGAAGTGAAGAGGAGCACCAGGAAGGACAAGAGGGACTACATCGACAACCTGGCCAGTCAAGCAGAGGAAGCAGCCCGACAAGGGAATCTAAAAGACCTGTACCAGGTGACCAAGAAGCTTGCCGGCAAATTTCAGCAGACAGACAAACCAGTGAAGGACAAGAACGGGCACCCACTGACAACAACCCCATGCTGGCCAGTTGTCAGAAAGCTTTGAGGTGAAGACCGGAGTCCGCCAGGGATGCCTGTTGTCCCCGTTTCTCTTCCTCCTGGTCATCGACTGGATCATGAAGACCACTACAGCAGGCAGGAAAAACGGGATACAGTGGACACTCTGGACTCAGCTGGATGACCTCGACTTCGCGAACGACCTGGCGCTCCTGTCTCACAGCCACAGCCAGATGCAGGACAAGACTACGCGCCTGGAAGCCACATCAGCCGGAACAGGGCTCAAGATCAACAGAAAGAAAACCGAGCTGATGAAGATCAACACCACTGCCAACACACCAGTCACAGTCGGTGGAGAGCCCATCAGGGAGGTGGAGTCTTTTGTCTACCTGGGGAGTGTGGTTGATGGACAGGGAGGCACAGACCGAGACGTCACAGCCAGAATCGGCAAGGCAAGGGCAGCAATGGTCATGCTGAAGAACGTCTGGGCATCCAAAGTTGTCAGCATAAGAACCAAACTCCGCATCTTCAACTCCAACGTGAAGTCAGTTCTGCTCTACGGATGCGAAACATGGAGGACAACGAAGACGGTGCAGCAGAAGATCCAGACATTTCTCAACACCTGTCTGAGGCGCATCTTCAACATCCGATGGCCAGAGAAGATCCGGAATGAAGAGCTGTGGGAGCGAGCGGGGCAGGAACCAGTGGCCAAGCAGATCCTGCGGAGGAAGTGGGGCTGGATTGGACACACCCTCAGGAAGCCAGCATCCAGCACCACATGCCAAGCCCTGACATGGAACCCGCAGGGGAAAAAGAAGAGAGGCCGGCCCCGCAACAGCTGGAGGCGGGACACTGAGGCAGAGCTATGTAAGCAGGGTACCAACTGGACTGGAGTGGCAAGACTAGCCCAGAACAGAGTGCGATGGCGAAGGGTTGTCGATGGCCTATGCTCCACGTGGAGCCAAGGGCCTAAGTAAGTAAGTAATGTAAATAGTGCAGATTATGTATATATATATATTTTTTTTTTACATCGGGTGCCTACAGTGTCATGCATGTATCAGTTTGCTCGGTGGATCTTGATCATATATATACTGTACAGTGGACTGTTTTTGGTAAATTAAGAGCACATGCAAACTGCTCTTTCAAATGCCACTGATCATCATCTGCAAGCTGTTTCTTAAGGACACGCATGCACATGCATGCACACACACAAACACACACAATTTTTGCCAGCAAGAGGAAACGTGGTATTTTCTCCCATTTGCACCTGGTTGTTAGTAGAATTTTACAGTGTGTGTGTGTGTGTGTGTGTGTGTGTGTGTGTTTACTTCCAGGGTGTCAACCAGTAATCAAGAAACAGCTTGACGACATCCTGATTTGGTGCCAAGAATTCAGACAGCGGACAGCAGACAGCAGGGACATTGTTCTGTTTGACATCCTTTGTGGAGATCTTAACTTTGACAATATGTCTCCTGGTATGTTTTGGCTAGCCACATTCAAACCACACGCGTAACATAACAGTTTTCTTTTATTTAGTGAAATAAACAACAAACATTTTGATAATATTAATGTTGAAGAGAAAAACTTACCAGGTAAAGTGAATTGTTCCCACTTCCTGATTGCATACCTCACAGGTCAGGTGTCAGCAGGGCGTAAAATCTTCCACCTTTTGGCAGATTTCCACCTTTGGCTAAGAAGTTTTCTCCCCACAAACACTGTGTTTCTTTTTCTGAAGCACTTAAAATCAAATCAAAGGCATCCAGATCCTGAGCTGCCTGGTTCGAGTCCCCGGTGGGCAGGAAGATGGTGGGATTTTTCCTAACCATATCGAGTCAAGTCCATGTGCAGACTCGTTCACGGTGCCTGTCTCGTCTTCGTGTACACACGTATGCACATACATCAAGTGTGCACGCTAAAAATCCCATGTTCATCTTTCAAAGAAGAGTAGGCTGTGGCCGGTGTCGTGGTAAACACAAATACTGTCACACACACCAGAGTGAATAGCAGGGTGGAGGTTTGCACATAAAGTAGCATTTTGTGGCAGCAGGCTTTCACTGCTTTGTCCTCCAGCCCTGTGGCACCGTGAGCATTTTGAGCAGAGATGGATATGTGTGCCGAGGAGAAATCTACCATACCATACCATGATATACAGATTTTAGTCTAATTCTAAACATTTTCCTCCAGAAAAAAGTGTTTCCTCTTCTGACATACTTAAAATCGTGCCAAAATGCACCAAAGTTTAGTCTAATTTTTTTTTAAAAATCTATTTTTGCAGATGTGCACTTGTGGCTTAATCTGCCTCCGCAAATAACCTTTATTATTATTATTATAATTCACCAAATGCTATGCACTTTTCCTCTTTTGGGACCATGGACCATTTTATGTTCAGGATACATAACTTTGTGAAACCATTGTGTGTGTGTGTGTGTGCGTGCGTGCGTGCATGCGTGCGTGCGTGTGTGTGTGTGTTTTAACTCTTTGACGACGGAGCGCAATTTCTGACACACGATTTCCTATAGGAAATCGTGTGTCAGAAATTGCGCTCCGTCGTCAAAGAGTTAAGCCCTGATCCGTCATCTACAAACTCATCAACTAGCTCTCCAGTGGCTATAATGTACATTATTGTTTTTGACAGGTGACAAAGAGTACAGACAGCATCCGATATTTGACACATACACTGATCCCTGCAGAATGGCTCCAGGGCGGGATCATGAATGGGCCGTTGGTAAGTATGTGTACAAAACTTGGAGTATGTACAATCAGTGTATTTGTCGCTTGTCTCAAACCTGTCTCATGTTCATCTTACCTTAATAGTGTTTGGGATGGGGATGGGGGGTAGTGGGGCGAGAGGTGTGGAAATGTTGTGACAAAAGTCCGCTCTGAGGGTGAGCTGCAAAAAGGATAAGCCTATGCCCATACTTTTTGTTGTTGGTTTATTTGTTTGTTTTTGTTGTTTTGTTTGTTGCATTTTTTTTTTTTTTTTTTTGGGGGGGGGGGTGTTGTTTGGTGTTGACAGATTGCTTTCCGATTAAACATTTACGGGGTGTTTCACCTCAAGGACAAAATCCCTGCATGCAGCTACAGTCACACATGCATTTGTGTCAAGCTTGATAGGCAAACCTTTTCTAAATTACAGCACACTTAGACATTTTTGTAATCATATTTTTTGTATGTTTTGTCTTAAAGGCACTGAATTCAAGCAGCTTTTCATGCATGAGTCCACAGCCACAAGTCCTGAGTCACTAAAAGCTTCGCTTGCCGACCCTGTCTTGCGACATCGTCACATGAATGATGCAGACGTTCTGGAACATTCCATGGCAAGCCTTGTCCATGTAAGGCTTCGCAGAGATCGCCATGGCAATGTACAAAGTTTTCCTGCTGGTGGTATGCGTCGCATTGATTACATCTTGCCTCGAAAAGAAACAGCAATGGTAAGTAAAACATATGTACACACACACACACACACACACACACACACACACACACACACACACACACACACACACACACCTGTAGACTGCATCCATGAGTACGGTTATATAAGGCACGTGTGCTTTTGTTTCAGATATAGGGGGTATGGGTCATGTGGGCGACACAGTTCAAAATTTGCCTTAGATCTTTTTTTTTTTGGGGGGGGGGGGGGTAACTAGACTTTACACAATATTTCAGGACACTATGTATACTGGCCGCTGGGTACATACCAGCTACAAGTAACAACTAAAACTGTGTGACTGCATGCCTACTTATCATTTTTGTTTTCTTATTTCAGGAAATCAGTAGATACAGCTTTGTGACCAGACTTGCCCCCCTCACTGATCACTTGCCTGTGTCCCTGACATTTAAAGTGTAAATGAGCTTCAGTAATACAACATACTTAAGAAACAGTAGGAAGTGTGTGCACAAAATGAATTAATATATTACTTAAAGTGTGCTTCATCAACTTGCTAACAGTTCATCCTCTGAGAGAAGGTACAGTGTACACAATGTTCAATCTGAATGTGACTTTTCATATAGCTGAGTACTTGTCAGTACGTGTACTTATAAACATTGTCAATTTCTTTTATTTTGTTGTTGTTGCACAGCCCAATCCATGACACAGACAATCAGTCAGTTCTGCGTGACATTTTAGTTTTATCTGCACCTGGCACTGTGTTCAGCATTGCAATCAAGTCAGTATATATCCCATACCTCCAACCTGCAGGTGATTTACTTTTGTTGGATTTTTGAAAGAAGCAGGTTATGTGATACCGCTGTTCTTTATTATAGAAGGGACTGCGCATCTTAAGCTCATATTTGGAAAGGATTATAGAGACAGGGATGGATTTACTCAAATATGCCAATGAGACATTGTCTCCTTGACCAGTTATTTTTATGAGACATTTTCATTTTCTATGAGACAATCAACTTCACCCGCATCACTCTGTCATATGTCTGTACCGAGAGCCTGTTCCTAAGTGCAGTGACATTCAGGTTCTGAACGGAAAAGGACCTCTCGATCGCAGAACTGAGAAAACTGATAACGCGCCAATATTTTTTGCAACTCTTTCAAGCGAGAGTTCCTGGCAGCGTGCGCGGCAAGCGGGATAAGTAAGCCTCATTACTAATATTAGATTAGTGTAACAGACTCTATGACTGACACGGACAGCGCATCTCTGCTTCGCGTTGTCAAGTGCGCTTGTGATGTCATGTTCGTGCGACATATGACGCATTTTGCGAAATTTCTATGCGACATTTTATCAAAATATGAGACATAGTCGCATGGCGCGCGAGAAAATCGATCCCTGTAGAGAGATTGTATACTGTAGCCCTTCATCATCTGTCACCTGCTGACTGTGTGTGGCAGACTTAAATATTGTCTTGACGAGCAGCTACAAATAGTAGGAACATGTATCGTGACACGGTAATAATTGATGACAAGATCTTTTCAGGCTGGGGAATTGTTGGTAATTTGGCAATTTTCAGTCAAATTTCCTATCCTTTCAGCCTTTCAAGTTTCAGCTGAAGAAAGGAAGGTGGAAAAGGTTGCACACATAATCCTGTATCATGATACATGTGATAGTATATGGGACTTTAGTTTTGAAGGCTTGCATATCAGTACCAAGGCAGTATAAATTTAACTTCCGGGTGCCAGTAGAGGCTACATGTACTAAATGCCTTTAAAAATGCTAAAATTTGTTTTTCTTAAGTGGGGCTTTGCCCCAGTGGTCCCACAGTAGTGCGCTACTGCTGCACCCCGGCCTAGGTTTCAATCTTTTTTCCTTCAGCAATTCCCCAGCCTGAACTGAGCATACCATGTTAAGTGTCCTCTCTTACAGGTCAAGGGTTGAATGGTCGTAGTGAAAGTTTCAAAAACTGCTGCTTTTGTTGAGTGTCTCAACCATGAATACTGGACAATACAGCGTTGGCACAGTTATACCGGTAGTAACCTGTACGAAAGTCATACTGCGTTTACTGTACTTGCTCAAAGGTCAAGGTCATGGATTTTGGCAACATTTCCAGAAACCAATGTTTTGGTTGAATAAACATTTTCTAATCAACCACTAACACCAGCCATATCTAACTCCCTACAGTGATACTTGACGTAAAGAGACTGTAGGCTTGCAATTTTAATTGCCCTTGCTCACAGGTCAAGGTTGCAGGCTGTGTGAGAAATTTCCTGTAGCAATATTTTGACTGAGCTGAAGATTTACATGGGCATTCTCAAAAAAAGACACCCATACAAATTCAAACTTTGCTTGTCCTCACTTACCTGTTTTAAATGTCAAGGTCACTTGTGAACCATAAAGGCTTTTGCCATTCTAGATTTTCCCGTGACAGACACTTTTTTCACAATAACAAAATGATTTGTTTTGTATTCTGAGACATGCAAATACCATATAGTAATGATTGATTCTTGCAATGTTGCAGATGTTGAAGCTATAAGAGGTTCATGCAGGATCATGTATATGTTTTTACATATGGTCTCCAGTTTTTTTTTAAAATGAATTTTGTTTTCAGTGAGATTTTCTAGTTTGTCTCATTTAATCAGAAATCTAGTCATAAACTCTTTATGTTTCAGTGACATAAGCACACACATGTACTATTATAAGGAGACTGATCTTGATAATAATTTTATTGTGATTTGCAATCTGACAACACTGACTGTGATGATCAATAAAATGTTCAGGATACATAACATTGTGAAACCAGTGTGTGTGTGTGTGTGTGTGTGTGTGTGTGTGTGTGTGTGTGTGTGTGTAGACAACGGCTGAAGCCGCGGCTGTGTAAATTTGTGTATGATATCAGCAAAATCGGAGTGTAGTGCGCGGCTGCACACACACACACACACACACACACACAGAACTTGATGTAGTATTAATTTTGGTTCCAGAAGCAGAAACAAGGAAGCAAAAAACACCACAACAACGGCCACAAGCATGACCTCACCCACGGTTGTATTCACGTATATTGGCGATTACTAACCGCGAATTCCTCCCCTCCTTTTTGAGGATTCACTTCGAGTCATACTTGTTTGAATATAGTGGACAGGAAGTTTGTCAAGCATGATCAAACAAAACACGCCATGTAGGGCGCGATGTTCCAGAGTAAACAGAACTACAGTAATACCGAATCTTACGCTTTCGTTCCAAATGCAAGGGAAATCCCCGTCTTCTCCGTCCAAATGTTCTTCCCAAAAATTTGTGGCCCACTTTTCTCCCCAGAGCCACTGATTTAGGGCAATGTCAGCTTACCGATGACTCTCGTCTTGCACTTCTGTGGATAGATAGATATCCAGAGAATGGTGTGTTCACGTAGTGCAGATAGTGTTGACTTAAGCGGTTTGACACAATGCATTTCAAGTGTATGCGCGCCTGGGTCGGGTACCACACTGAGAGAGCCTGTGCGTGTGTGTCAGCGTGTGCGTGGTCTCTTCAAATTGCCCCAATATTACCTACCTTGGTTCAGATCATTTACTTTGCGTGACGTTTCGGGGACATTCAATTCAATTCAATTCAATTCAATTCAATTCAAACGACTTTATTGTGTCCATTAAGAACAAATTTGTTTTTTGTTCAGGGGCATGTAAAATTTAATAAAATAAAGGGTTAATATTTAAAGGCAGCTTCACGATGTATAATATAAGACAAGCAAACTAAAAGTGATAAGAAAGGACACAATGCATAAATTTGATTCACCACTAATTACCAACTAACTAAACTGAGCTTATAATACTGGTGGTTAAAATATAAATTACGGTAACTAAATACACTCAAATTCCAATACTATCTACATACCACTTACACCACCACCCTCCCCTCCCCCTCCTTCATCACATGTCACACGCACGCACGCACGCACGCACGCGCGCACACACACACACACACACACACACACACACACACACACACACACACACACGCACGCACACACAGCTCTCGCGCGCGCGCGCGCGCACACACACACACACACACACACACACACACACACACACACACACACACACACACACACACGGGTATCACAGTAATATCACAATATCTGACACTCAATCACCGGCAGCTCTCCCCACAAAGAATCAAGAAACGACTTCATTCAGGAGACGGATAGCAGTTGGGACAAAACTAAGTTTGTAGCGTTTGGTCCTAACGAGTGGAGCTTTGAACCTCCGCCCAGACGGCAGCTGCTGAAAGTACTGGGAAAGAGAGTGGGAGGTGTCAGCGGAAAGTCTAAAACCCTTGCGTGTCGTTCTCTTCCTGTACGTGCTGCTGAGGGGCTCCAGTTTACCACCAATGATTTTTTCACTCAGTGCGACCACCCTGTTTAGTCTTTTCAAGTTCCTATCGCTAAGACCGCCGAACCAACAGACAAATGAGAAAGTTAAAAGACTTTTAAAAGACATGGGGCAGAAACGCTCACCGGCTTCGTCAATGGTCATTTGATTAAAAAAAAAAATTGAAAAAATGCAGGCAAGCAGTTCCCAAACAAGCTGCCACTTGACCTCAGGTAGTAATCTGCCCACACTGTCCAAATCAAAATCTCACCAGAAGTCCTTTGATGCTTTTTTATGTTTTCCAGGTACCAGCTCCGTTGTTTGGCTGCTTTCACGTTCTTTGGCCGAGGGTATTCCCCTTTTTTTCCACCATATTTTGCATAATTTATGTGGCCACTGAGAAGCCGAGACGATGTTGACAGTGAAAGATTTTCGTGTCAGTAGGTCATTCCACGGAATTTCCACGGGCTTGACCGGCCAGTTGTCGGTGATTCCCCGTTGTTTCCCGCTGAGCAAATACCAAACCTGATGACCAAATATGGGTATGCCGCTGGGAATTTTCTCAGGATTGACCGCTTTCCACAAAAGGGAATAAGAAGAAAAGTATTGTTCATAAGAAGTATAGCCCTGTGTGTGAGTACATTTCATCAAATCGTCGCTAGTCTGGTAGGGCGTCCTTGCGTAACAGCTTCCTTGTTTGGAACTGACATAAATAGACGTGTGCTCCAGGTCTCGCCACCGCCTCGGTTCTTGCAGCGTCCAGGACACCCGAAGATCTGCGCCAAATCCACACACCACCTACTCTTCCAGTTCTGTTGACTACTTTCCGTCTGTCTACTTGCCCGCTACAAGTCACTTGAAGACCTGACGACGACTCAGTGATGGCTGTTGGCGTGTTGGTAAGTAGTGCTCTAATATTTGTTTTGTTTCTATGGGGCGGTCGGTGGTCTAGTGGTTATGAGACTTGTCACCAATGCGAGAGGTGGGGGGTTCGAGCCCCACTCGGGGCAAAGTATTTTTCCTTCTCGTATGTGGCACCGTTCATTCTGGCCGATCGTCGGGGGTTCTCTCCGGGTACTCCGGCTCCCCCCCCCCCTCTGCTTTGGAAATGTTCAGCCCACCAAATTTGTAAAATAAATGCAATTCTAAATTCCGAAATTTCAATAGCTGAGCTGACCCTTCGCACCACGTGATTGTAATGTGTTTATGTCCAGTGTGTGAGAGAATGCGTGTGATTCACGTGAGCGTGCGTGTTGGGTTCAGTTCGCGGCGCTTTGAGCCGATTCATACAATTGGGTAAAGCGCCTATATAATACCCATTATTATTATTATTATTATTTCTTATTTAGTTTCATTATTTTTATTTATTTTATACGTATATACATTTTTAATTTAATTCAAAATCAGTTGTAACAAAGGCGTACTGAGCTGAAGCTGAAAACATGCGCTCAATAAGGTCAATTTCAAAGTAGTTTTACTTATTGATTATATAATTATATGAACAGTGAATGATTGGTACAAACACACACACGCGCACGCACAAAACAAAAACAACACCATCGAACTGGCCGCTTATTTGGCCGTGTTCACGAGGGCAGAGGTGACTTGACACAGCTAAGATGTAAGCTGAAGGCTTAAACCTCTGTTCCGTATCTGTTTTCAGTTTCTGATGGCGGTTGTCTGTGCTGGATTCACAGCGACTCTTGCAAGTCCTTTATGGAGCCAGGGCAGGATTTCTGAGGTGATTATAACCCCACACCCCACACCGCTTCCCCTTTCTGTATTTTTCATTTGATATTACTTAGTAACAACCAATTCCGTAAGTGCTTACAACCATTGAGCAAGGGAAGTTCTTTTTGTATTTGGTTTGTTGTTTTTATATGATTATCTTAAAGTAAAGAAGACATACATAGTATTACAGTAGTAGTTATTCTTCATTGAATACACATTCTTTTATGTTTCCCTATCGTAATTCAATTGTCAACATTTGGATCAATTTACCGTGAACCACCATTCCCTAATTATCTCGTTCAGTCAAAATAACGTCGGAGAGGGACAACGTAATCATGAATGAGTGAGTATTTTAAGGCTTAACGCCGCGTCAGCGACAAAGACTAATTCGCGGCAGAATCATGAATGAAAATCATATCTGCTCTAGTAATGTAGTAAAAAACAATACTGAACTGTGGAAACCCCTGTAAACAGTGTGAAATACTGATTTCTCTGCCCTCTCTGCTGTACAGGAAAGTGAGGTATTCGTCAAGGGGCAGATGGTTCACGAGAAGCGGGACATGGACAGTAACTGTCGTCACGTGAAAACCACGGCCACCATGCCAGACGGCTCCTCCAGCACTTCTGACGAGGACTTTGACAGGGTACGTGACGTCACTATCTTTCTGATAAATGTGACAAGAAAAGGTTCAAAATAGGTGGCTCTCTGTTTTAAAAAAAAATTAAATTTTCCTAAATGGTATACCTCAATTTGTGAATTATCTAAAATGTAAAAAAAAAGAAGAAGTTTGAAACAGTAGCTGTCCTCATTAAAAAGGGTGTGGTGGGGGGGGGGGGGGGGTGGGAGGGGGGATCTGAGGGGTGGTGGGGGTGACGATGTCGATGTTTGCTAGAAAAAAATAACAGCAGACAGAAAGAAGAAATAGAAACGGAAACGGTAATGACTGCGAAGTGGTTACAAGTTAAGCAAATAAAAGCGACACAAAAGGGACAGAAACCACTTAACTTTGACAAAGGACGGCACAGGTCGACGTTTCGGCTTACGCCTTCTTCAGGACATAAACAGCAGACAGTTTAAAAACAAACAAACAAACAAAAAACAACAACAACAAAACGCCTCAGTGAAGACGAGCGGTCATAACTTTTTGAATGAAGAGAAGAAGAAGGAGAGGAGGCCAAGACTCTCGGTACAGCTGTTTGGTGTGACCGACTATGGCCGGACTCCAACGGACTTAACGTACAGACGACCCCTTTGCGAGTGGTAGACAAGAAATCTAATGGTCATCTTATTTTATCTCTTTAGTTTTTTAACAGTAGGTTGTATCTTAACGATACTTTCTGAGTTTGGGGGGTTTGAGCGGTAAAAGTCCCAATACACATGACAGGCACACAACATGGTGTGGAAAAGTTTCCATCCAATGTGCTTAAGTATGTGGACCAGAATCAGTCACTTGGGTCACAATATAGCATCTCGAACCATTCTGATGACTCTGGCTAGCACGTATGTTACTCTAGAAGTGTACCGCGTGCTGAGCAGACGACATCATTTAGGAGCAGATTCTTAAACTGAAAACACGACCGAAACATGTTTTGAAAACATTGTTTTGAAGTAGGTCACACGACAAAACACGTTGTTTTGCAGCGAAACATCTGAAAACAATGTTTTCAAGTGTTTTTGCCCTCTCGTGTGACATGGCCTTTAGTTGCAGAGTGAGGACCAGCTACACGGCGCTGACTCGTGGCTATTTTTAGAAGATTTGTCGAGTCCAAGTCTGTTCAGGAATGGACCGTAGGTTCAAGGAAAGTCGTATTTTTCAAATATTAGAAACCACGGCCAAGGAAACAGTCGCGATGGTCAAATGAAACATCCGGCTTCCTTCTGTCTGGCAAACGGCATTATCAGAGCTTCGAAAGCTGTGGTTTTCCATCTTAGCGGCGTTAGAGGCTTTAAGAACATAGAGGCTTTAAGGATTTTTTTTTTTTTTTTAACTCTAATTTATAAATTTCGTTTAAACGAGGCTACTGTACATGTTTCAGGGCGTGGAGTTGATTCAGGTCTCCAACGACACTAACGTGTGTTACGTGCGCTTCATCACCGAGCAAGAGAAGCAGGAAGTGTCCACTTGTCAGAATGGTGTTGTCACCAGAAACGTAAGTCCACACACACACACACACACACACACACACACACACACACACACACACACACACACACACACACACACACACTTGCGCCGCCGCAACCACAGCCACTAACCACCATCCGACAAAACAACATCAACACAATCCTAAGAATTAAGTGTGTCTCATTTTGTTCGTTGATCTTTGCATGGTCAGTAATGATGATGATGATGATGATGATGACGACGATCACGACCATGACGACGATGGAGGTGGTGATGGTGAGGGTGGATGGGGGTGTTTTTTTATAAATTTAACGTCCTTTTCCACCACGGAAGTGGTGGTGGTGGTGATGATGATAATGACGACGACGACAATGAGGATGACGAGGACGACGACAATCAGGACCATAACGACGATGAAGGTGGTGGTGGTGATGATGATGATGATGACGACAACGACGACGTCGGATTGCACTGATGATGATGATGATGATGATGACGATGAAGACGACGACGACGACGACTGGTGGTTACGATTGATGGTGACGATTGATGATGATGATGGTTTGACAGGCTGACGAGCCAGAGGAGGAGGAGGAAGAACTAGAGGCGGGGCCTGAACTGTCGGCAACTCTGCTGTCGCCCAAACAACAGGAGCAGTGTCAGGGGAAGAATATCGTCAGCCTGGTGCCCGGAGGTCACGGTAAGTCGACCATAAGACCTAGACAATCAGACGGTGATCTGAATAGACTGACTCACTGTAAGTCGGGCACAGCCTCGTTGAATATTGGAGTTCTCTTTCTTCTGTTCTCCAGCACTACGTTTTTCCACATGGCATTCTTAACTCCTTAACTCAGTCGTAAGCGCAACACATCTTAAAGAAGTACTGTAAAATATAAACTAGGTTTGCAGACATTCTCCATCGTGGGACATTAATGTCACAGTACTACGACGGATTCACAGTGGTGTCGGTGAAAAGTAATTGTGGTGATATGGATGGTAAATTTGTCTAAAGAGACTTCAACAGTTTTTGCCAAATATGAATGTGTCGATAGGAGCCATGCTCCCCCCCCCCCCCCAAAAAAAAAAAAAAAAAAAATATATATATATATAAATAAATAAATAAAAAATAAAATAAATAACCAGGGCCCGCATGTAAAGGTCGGGGTTACGGAGTTTAGCCCCGGGTTAGAGTCTAACCTCGAAGTAAACTAGCTCTAGGGTTAAATTTTCTGTTGTTGTTTTGTTTCAAATCAGGAAGCGGGTCCATTCCAGCACGGTGCTCTGGCCGTTATAGAAGGATTTTTGTCTTTCTTTCTTCGCTTCCTTTATTTAAATAAATTTTGTTTTGGGGTTTCTTTTGTCCTAGTCTGGGTTAGGCCCGTAGCCGTGAGTTAACTTAACCTCAAGCTCTACATACAGGCCCAGAACGTGCTAGTGGTATTTGTGTGATTCCTGAGCCGATCACTCATGCAGCCGCTGCGTGAATGGAGGCGGGACTCGTTTTTTTCTTTTTCTACTGAATTTCACATTTTCATAGTTGAAAAAAGTATGACAAAAACACACGTGCAAAGCCAGGCATGATTCATACTCGTAAACAGCGTAACACACTAGAAATAAATTGCTATCTTTTTTTTTTTTTTTTTTTTAAACTCAGTTCCTTCCAAGTAAGTTTGGGGGTTGTGCACCATGTCTGTATGGATTTAAAGTTTGCTTAGTGGGAGTGTTGCACTTTGATTATACTCATGTTCGCTGCAGTAAGAGCCGTCAAGGAGTGAGTGAGTGAGTGAGTGAGTTTTTAGGGCTTAAAGCCGCGCAAGCCACAAAGACTAATTCGCGGCTGAGTGTGCCTGCACTACATGAAAAAAACAAAATGTAACGGTGGACAAAGGATGCAAACTGGTCTACGGGGCAATATAAACCTAGGACATGCTGGAGACGCTGCACCTTCATGCTAGTTTCTCGAACTTCCGGTTACAAAAAAGCGTAGAAAACAAATGACAATTACAACTAGGTAAAACAAAGATAAATACTAAGCGCATATACAGCAAATATTGCAACTTATCATCTCCTAGGCGCAATAAACCAATTCGCAGCATATGCCCAACATCACTTATTCCTAACCACTGGTAGTGCAGACGTAAGTGAGGGGTTAAAAAGAAGAAATATAGATGAAAGGGCCGAACTCAGAAATCAGCTGAGGGAAGAGAGGAAGGACAGGAACCGTCAGTTTTGCCTGATTTTTGCATACAGACCGAAAAAGAGTCAAAAACCGCAGGATACTTGTGCACTGTACGAAATAGTGGGTTTTTTTTGTTTTGTTGTTGTTGTTGTTGTTATTGGTGTTGTTTGTTCTTTTTTTTTTGTTAAAAAGGAAGACAAACATCCGCCCATCGCCATGGTCACGGCAAACAAAGGGGTGGGGTGGGTGGGTGGTTGTCTAGGGGTTTAACGCCCTTTTCCACCACATACGTGTGATATCAAAGACAACGATGACAACGATCAAAGGCAACGATGAAAAAGCCAGCACACATATTTGGCCCCAGCCGGGATACGAACTCACGACCCGAGCATTAGAAGTCTAACCGCTCTAGCATTCGGCCACCCCGGCTCCCCTCACAAGCCCGGCTGAAGGCATAATTAATATTCAGTAATGAACAATGATTGTGTAACCGTCACTGACCAGAATAATAAATACGTAATCCGGCCTGGCACTCTGCCTCTCAGTATTTCTGGATGTGTGTTGCACAGAGTCTGCCAGCCGTGAGAAGCGTGACACGGACGGCTGTCGGCCCGGCTATCTCCGCATCAGGTACTGGAGCTGCAACCTGGTGACGAGGCAGTGTGTCCTGGCCCGCATTGTCTACCTGCCCGTGAGGATTTGCCCTAAGCAGTAGCTGTGACATCACTATGATAGTGTCTGTCAGATGAGGAACGACTGAAATCACAAGTTTATGGCTGAGGGTTGAGTAATCATCATGCAAAGTAACGAGTCGGCGTGTTTCAAGTTTTAGTCATCATCAGTAACTGATGAGTCTGTCAGTGGTTCCCCCTTTCCCGCCGCATTTCCCGCCCTTCCGGTTACACGGCCACCACTGCCGTCAGTCACCACCCTGTCCACACAAGACCAAATCGGGAAAATCGCCGTGCTGTATGTGAAACGCGCCCGCCGTACCGAAAAATCACTGTAGTCTCGGTAAAATCTCCCCGTCATCTTCATCACTGTGACCTTTTTTTTTATATAGTCATTCAGTGGTTGGTTTTAATAAAAGAATGCATCTGAACTGAGCAACTGACGAAAAACGTAAAAAATACACCAAAAAAACACTGACCAAAAAACTGAAGGAACAGCACAGGTCAAGATTTCAGTGGTATCACTGACCGTCGTCAGGACAAAAACAAGAACAAAAAGAATGTCGTTGAGAAACTCACTGACGCCGGTCAGGGTTGTGACTGATGCCGGACCCAGCCGGCTCAATGTGAACCTTGATTGAACTGACGGTACTGATGTTAGTCTCACGTCCGCAGCCATAAGCTTGAGATAAAGTTTCCAAAAGGCATGTCCATTGTACACACCAAGTACTGGTGTCTTCTCAGTACTGATAAATATTTCTCCTAGTAACGTCCTGCCTGCTTTACTATCATGTACTTCCTCAGTTTTGTATTTTGGTCTCCCGCCCGGCGGACACACGCGGCTTCCGAGTCCCGGCCTCTCTAACTGCATGTAACACACACACCGTGGGCTCACACACACACACACACACACACACACACACACACACACACACACACACACACACACACACACACACATGAATGCATGAATACTTCAGTTCCCTGAAATCATCATTTTCTTACAGCCACCTTCGACTGAACATTCAGTTCAAGTTTTAGCAGTACTGCCTAGGCCCTCATGGAGCATGGATTATGTTAAGCAGAATATAACATGTCACTGAGTTGTTGCATTTTCCTTTGTTTTTGTTTGGCTGATTTTTTTTTTTAATTTGGTGACACTGACTACGAAGCAGCCGCGTATCATGCCGGTGAAATTAAACTGATGTCTCTGCTGCTCAACATGGTCAGTGTGGGCTTCCACTCAGTGTGATCGACTGACGCCGCGGGCGCGCATGTCAGTGTGTGTGTGTGTGTGTGTGTGTGTGTGTGTGTGTGTGTGTGTGTGTGTGTGTGTGTGATGTTTGACGCACATCTGACACCAGTGAACAAACATTTAAACTTTTTTTTTTTTAATCTGCACCACTCAGTCCCCTTGATTGACACTGATCGACACACCAGCAACTGAACAACAACAACATCATCTCAGTGACAACGACACTGAACAACTGCCGTAATGTTAGAACATCTTTGACTGAGTCACTGACCCGGCCGGCACTGGCCTTTCAGTTGCCAACATAGACCGGGCATTTATGAAACATGGAAGTTTTGAAAATTAATCTTTTATGAGCGCTGGCATGACTGAGGCTGTTCAATAACCGACACTGACTTGCCAAGTGTACTGGGTTGAACGGTCGGGTCAGTAGTAGTGTAAAGTAAGAAGCCTCCACGGATCATACAGTGCGACGTAGTCAGTTGCCAGCCAAAAATAGCACGTACGCCAGGAGTAGGCTAGAAGCCAGATGCAGAAACACCCCTGGCAAAGGTGAACGGCACACTGCCACATTCTTACGCGGCTCTCCTCAGGTCTGTCAGTTACAAGGGTTTTCGCGCACACGTGTGCCTGTGTGTAACACGAACCATGGCGCGTTTTCATTCCACCGACCCCTCTGTTCTACACTGGTGCTGGCGAAGCGAGCTGGGTCAAGTGTACGTGGTGGTTTCAGTCACTTACGAGTCAAAAGCCGCTCAAGCATTTTAGCTGCCAAAAGTTGATTGTTCCTTAACACTTTGTAATAGTACAACAGTGTACTCAAACACTGTATTCAAATAGGTATTAAACCGCGTAGTGCATGTACGTTTCACCAAAGAGCAGTACTAGTACTCAGTGATACACTGCCGGACTACTCGTGCCGGCGGCACTAGTCACGTTCCGCGGCCAGCAGAACGTGAAAATACATTGACTTCCATTGTGACTGTAGGGCAATCAGACCGTTATCGGACGGAGTTACACGGTACAGGCTGACGCAAGTTTAAAAAGCCGATTAATCCGGCTGGTATCGGCAAACAATACTGCAATATATGAACAAAAACCCGAGTGAATCGTTTCTATGTATGCATTGGCCGGTGTGCGGGTTTCCGTGAGTAGTAACACACGAACGTGGAAGCTTTGCAGACGGATTAGTGGATGTTTGTTTTTGTAGAAATGGTGACTCTTTAGAATGTTTAAGGGAAAATACAGCGTAATGTAAGAACAAGAAGGGCGTTATTCAGTATTGAAAGCTTTCTCATTGTTTCGGTCGCTAGTAGATTCAAATATTAACAGCCAGCCGGAACGGAAATGATATGACTGACATGAAAGCCGCATGAACTGACACCAGAACTGTTACACGCGCGAAATGAAGTGGTTAAAGTAAGGAGCTGCTCTACGCTGATGCATGATTGAAACCACGGACGGTACACCCACCCACCCGTACATGAGAATCTATTTAGGGTCCATGATTGAAACTAACGACGGGTGGGTAACGAAAACGCTGCTGGCAACTCCAACTGCAAGACATAAGCCAGTTGGTGCCGAGGAACAAATTACCTGCTGCCAGTGCTGGGGCACCGGCTGTCTGCTGCTCCCTCACCTTTGCACTGAGACTTCATCACCTGTACATGTGTACCTTTTCCTATAAGTGGTACATCTGGTCAGTATGATTTTGTAGAGTTACTGGCTTTGGTTTTGGCTTGAAACTCGAGGGATTCTGGGCTGATACTGAATGATCTGAACTGCGGAGGCAGCGCCCACCGAGTCGGCAACCGCAAAACCCCAGCAAACGGTCGGCGCAGGACCAAATATGTGCTAAGGTACTTCACGTGTGTAGCAGCAAAGACCCTCTAACGAGGTAGTAGGGTCTTTGGTAGCAGATCCGTCTGTGATAAGTGTAAACATAGCTGCTACTTTCGGCTGCAGTCTTAGTCAAACAATACTAGAGAAACAAGTCAGTTTCTACTGATAATCGGCCTCAAGTTTGGTCACACAGTACTAGTACTAGTAGGCCGGTTCACCGGCTGAGATCCAGTTGTGAAACCTAGGCCGGCCGCGCCGAACTGGACGGCGGCATCTCGGCGGGCCGGGCCGGTCACACTTCAGATTATCAGTGGTCAGTTTTACAAGGCTCTGCGGTGTTTTGCAGGATCTGCGTGGACCATCAGCCGAGAAAAACAGTAAGACTGAAGGAAACAACTGCCGACTTCACGGAGTTGGCAACACCAGCCGCGGACTGCAGTACCGTGGCCGGCCGGTGTTTGTAGCGACTCTGACGGTCAGTGGAGGACCACACAGAACTGCCAGTTGAAAGGAATCGAACCCTTTTACTGACAGGGGTGTCTGGTCGGCTTTGGGTGGGGTAAAGGTGAGATGTGTTCCATGCCGGGCTGGTGAATGAAACGCACACTTTGAATTGTTCCTTGCTGAAAACACCCTTCCCTCTTATTACTCCCATCTCCAACACCGCCGTCTGACCTACCGGCACCAGCTGTACTGTGTATGATACGACCCCGGCTATCGTTCCTTTTCCTTCCTACCTGATCCGTCTGTACCCTATTTGCTATTCTTTTGACCTCTCATGTTGGAACATCAGATCGGAGTAGTCAGTCTCTGCCGATCACGCGTTCTAACATGATGGCGTCTCAGCGTAGTATACGTGTATGCTCTCTGGACCTGTTGACTGTTCCCAAGCTGTGCATTCTGATGCTGGCAATGCGCGACGCTGCCGGCGGCCGCGGCCCAATTTCCCCGGTCGGCCCGGGTCATGCGGCCGTGTTACCACTGAGTTTGATTCAGTTTTGCCATGCTGTGCAGCTTGCTTTCTTTTTTCAGCTGCAGCGTTGCCGGACACACACACACACGCACGCACACACACACACACACACACACACACACACACACACACACACACACAGTTTTGCTGTGCTACGCGGCCACTGATTACTAGTATGTATGCTGCTGGTACGCCAGCATAGTCAGTGCAGTAGTGATGACAGACTGAACCGGCTTGAACCGACTGATTTGCATATCGAGGGGGGCGTGTACACCTGGGAACCGAGCACTGCCAGAACATGATTTGAAACAATCTCCAAGCCTCTTGCCAGCTGACTGTCCCGCACTGAACTTGCCGCTTACTAGTACCAGAGAGACTACATTACGTAGTCTCTCTGCTAGTACTGAGCGGAATCTCTCCACATTTAGTAGCAGCCGCTGGAGCAATCGGCGAGTCACAGTGTTTCCCGGCGGCTCCGGCCGCCGGATGCATGGAAATAGCCTGTGTAGCCGGCCGGACTAACTTACGTCCGAGACTAGCGTCATGCCGTCTTTGATACTGTCTACTAATACTGGTCAGTCTCGGACGCATGTCGTAGTCTCAGTTACCATGCATCTGGCCCCAGACATGACAGTGACCGCCGCGAACCGGTGGCTTAACTGAGTCTCCGCATCAGTTTCCGCAGTTATCAGTTCACTGGCAGGCCAGGTGTAAACGTTCTCTCGGTGACTACTCAGTGACCGACGTCAGCTGGTTTTCAGTTACCCGGCAAAGTACCATGTTCAATGTCTACTGTTACTATAGTATCTGCAAAAAAAGGGCCTAAGGTTAAATCCGGCCATGGCTGGCGGCGCTTACTGAGGCCGCGGCCCTTTTTTTCCAGATACTGAGTCAGTCACTGAGTGACTTTTGTAGATGTTGAGCTCCTTGCCATGTTTATCTGTGTGATATTTTCCTCGATTTGCCTGCTGCCACTGAAGCTGTTCCCGTATGCCGCCATGCATATCATTTCCTGACCGAGCATTCCCCGGGTACCTGTCTCCTGACCTGATCTCTATACTGACTGACCTACCCGCCACTGAATGACAAGGGCGCGCCGCACGCGTGTCTCCTGCACTGACTGAGTGTGACAAGCGTCCTCTACTAGTTGCCTTACCCGGCAGTACACACTGCACCCACCCAGCTTCACCTGCCTTGACCTGAATTCGCCATCTCCAGGCTTCTCAATTCCTTCCTGAGTGTCACCAGCTGCAGCCCGACATCCCAACATGGTAATGGTTTATCAGCTGATCCAGTCAGTCACATGACCGGAAGTCAGTGTGTCCATATACGGTTAAACTCAAGGCTAACTGAAAGTGTTGTTTTTAATTTATTTGTACTCTAGATATGCAGCCTTAGGCCACATCAGTGTATGTGAACCATCTGAGCGCCGTAAATACATAAGTATAGATGTTAGCTGGCAAAGATTCAGCGGAACATACCGACTTTTTAGATTTTTTTTTAGCGCTTATGCAGGCCCCTGAGCCGAGACTTAATGCGATGTACTAATGAGGAGGATGTACTAATAGCAAAACTGAGAACAAAGTAACTGTTTTTGGTCAAGTTTCTAAGGAAAAGTGCTGTGATCCTGTACGTAATACATGTACTTATAGTACTGCCACATAATGACGATGATCATACAGGCCAGTACTGATATTATTGATATTTTTAACCGGAGACGCCGATAACGCGACGGCATGTGATGGTGTTGGGAGGGTGATACAAATATTTATCATAGTATAATGTGTGTAACTGAGACTGAGCCGGATTTGTGTAGACAAAGCCTGCCAGCTGTCTTCTCTCCTAGGTACCTCTTCCGTGTTTCCTCCACACAACCATCAGTACTCAGTTCCCTCCCGTCTTAATATTTGTGATCCTGTGGGCAACACCTTTCATGCCATCTGACCGCCCGTGCCCCCTTACACAGAAAACACTAAACACCTGCTCTGATTAAACCCGCAGTCATGCAATGTAAGATGCCAAAGCAGCACAGATAGGACAAATCGGTGCCCAGAATCAGCATACCCTTCCTGCCACGACCCGTAATATAGAACATCTGTCGCGAACGTAGAGCGGTCTGTAGCCCACGTGATGTTGAAGACTACGAAGGGTATTGGCTGTGTTGCCCTATAGGAACGGTACCTACAAGTGTTCTGACATTAGGCTTAGCATTCTCACAGAAACACGATTCAGTGTGCTCCTGTGTAGGACACTCTTACCTATGCATGTCTAGCAACATATGCTGTTTGATATGTTTCTGTGTAGAAACTTCGTTGGGATTTTGTTTCCAGTCTGTGAATAGTAGTGTTTTAATATCTGTGAACTTAGATGAAGCGAGGGCTGGAAGATTATTTGGTCCGAAGTATTGTTAGTGAGATTTTGCCAAGAAAAGGATACCAGTGCAAATTCTGAAGTCAGTATACGTTGCTACGGCAAATGGAAAAGAACTCCTTTTTTTAAAATTGCTGCTCAGTGTTACTGTTGCTCAAGTTGTAGAAAAGTGTCACGTACTTGGGGAGTTCTGAGAGAGAGATACTAGTTACGAATCGTTTGTTGTAAAATGATTTCTTTGTCGCTTCAGCTGTAAACGATATTTATTGTACTTACGAGTAGCCTGCGAGTAATAAACGGGAAGCTGGCAACACTAGGTGCCCATGATAGTTATAGGTTTACTAAAATCAGTGTTTGGATCAAATTTGAAACGGAAACAAACTGAACATAGTCAGTCCTTCATTCATATGTGTTCGTACGAATCTTACTCATTTCCTAGCGTTGTTGCAATTCTGTGAACTCAGGATATTTACGGCAAACCTCCGTGCGTGCACGACCGTGTGACACTCGGCCGCCGTCATGTCCAGTCCACAGGTGTTGAACGGGACCAATGGCGCCCCGTCCTCGTCTTCCATTAACGGCACCACACAGGCTGCAACAGGTAACAGGTTTTTGTGTTTGTTTATGTGCTGCTGTTGAAGCAGTACTTAGGAATGTTAAAACACAGTAAAGATATTTTCTTCCCGCGTCCTCTTCACGTACGGAACTTGAAAAAAGATTCAAGACTGTTCCTGAGACTGAATCTGACTGACAGAGACAGACGGTGGGAGGAAAAGACACAGACAGAATTTAAAACCAGAATTGACTCGTTCGGAGCGATTCTTACATCACAACACTGCGGACGACGTCGGACTTCTCGCGTCGTCTTGAGCCTTTTGTTGGCCCAGTGCCAGTCTTTGAGTTGCTGTGTCTAAGTGGTGCGGTTCAGTTTAGACTAACACCTCCAAAGCAACTGTTTGCCTAGACTGATCAGTATAGATATGTCGGAACACGGGCTTTAGGCTCGTTCCTTTGATGGAAATATTCGGCCAGTCCAAGTGATGTGGTGTGTACATGTGTCGCCAGGTGAAACACACGTTAAAGAGCTACCAGAGGAAGACCTTACACAGCTGATAGAACGCCTCACGGAACTTCTGGATAGCAACGTCAGCATGACGTCAGCTGAGAAAGCCAAATGCTTTCGCCAGAGAGCTGAGTGCCACCTACGGGTAGGTTGTCGTTCCTTTTCCCAGGTTGTTTTTTTTGTACTCGCTTCAAATTGAATTTTAGGTTCATTGTCTTGACGTGACTGCAAACTGCTGTATTTGTGAAAGAATGACAATGATCTGATATAACAGTAATGCTCCCCCACAAGGTCAGAGGCCGAAAGTTTGAACAGTGGGAATTTGTGTGTGTGTGTGTGTGTGTGTGTGTGTGTGTGTGTGTGTGTGTGTGTGTGTGTGTGTGTGTGTGTGTGTGTGTGTGTGTGCCTTTTTCCGAGTCTCTGTGTGTGTGTGTGTGTGTGTGTGTGTGTGTGTGTGTGTGTGTGTGTGAATATGGAAAATAAGGCTAGGATTGAGATGCGGTTCCTCAGACAGCAGAATAACTTCGCCGGCTCGACACGTTGCCGCGTACCTACTGACCCACAAAAAACCCCAAAACAAAACAAAAAAACAACAACAAACAAACAAACAAAAAAAAACAAAAAACAAACAAACGTGGGATTTAATTTCCCAACCTAACGTAAGAAAAATTCTCATTTTAATAATGTTATTTGAATTGACAGCTTGGCAATAACAACGCGGCCCTTGTGGACGCCGAAGCAGCTCTGCACGAAGACCCCAGGGAGGTGGAGGCGACAGTGACTGGAGGTCAGGCGGCCGCCTCTCTGGGACGCTTCAAGGACGCCTTCCATCTCTACAAGGCCGGTCTGCAGCAGGACCCAGATAGCAAGGTAGTGTACGAACAAGTACTGATGTGTCAATGTTCACGGATTCAGACGTAGTGAAGAGTTTGAATTGCAGAGGTTTCGGTCCGAGGTTGTACGTTCTAATCATGATAGTCTGATTGATCCTGACTAGGTCGTAACTGAACTGCAGGATCGACCTACATCAAAATGAATCTCTAGCAGGCCGACAAAAGTGCAAGAGTTTCCCAACAGGGTTGCTGAATCTGCGAAAACCAGCACATAGGGTAAATAGTATAGAAGTAAGACTACGGCGTCCGTCTACTAGTACCTACACTCAGATAAAGTCTATGTTGATTGAGAGGAAGGTACTCCAATTGCTACTTAAACCGTTCTCATGCTAGCAACATCGGTTTTGTTGTGGCCGTCGTTGTTGCTGCTTATAGTGTTACTTATGAGCGTGATGATGACAACGATGTCGACAATTTGCAGGTGATAACGGAACAGTTACGCCAACTGCAGTCCCACATTCAGCAGAAGTCCGAGTCTCAGCAGGAGGAGGAGGAACCCACCTACAATGCCCTGGACTTCTGTACCCAGGACCCTTACCCCGGGGACGATGTGCAGCTTAAGCTGGAGCGAGAGATTCTGGAGGCCAAGTACAAGATCTCTGATAAACTCTCCGATTTTTCTGGGAAGAAGATGAACCAGGCTGAGGCTGCCAAACAGCTGAAGGTAAGACCACTCTTTGGAATACTCTTTTGTTTTATTAGTTTAGCTTAGACTGTATTTGTGAAGCGCTTTGAGCTCACCTTGTGGGGATACTGCGCTATTAAAGATTGTTTTATTATTATTATTACCACAGTTTCCTACCCCCTCATCCTCTTTATCCTAGTATTGTCGGTGAGTGCAGTTAGCAACTCTCGAGTCATATACAAGATTGGGGGTGAGCGGTGGTCTAATAGGTAGCGCGTCGGATTTAGCCCCCGCGCAACTGAACGGCCGTCACCAACGTCATGGCGATGAAGCGTGGGTTCGAGCCCAGGTCGAGCTTGTGATATGTCATACCGGTTTTTCCTGGCTACCGGGCTGCTCATTGGGGGTTTCTCTCCGGGTTATCCGGCTTTCCTCCCCAAGCAAATTTTTTTTTTTTTTTTAAAGGATAGGTATTGGGTGGCGCTGCACCGCGGCGACGCGCTTCCCCCGGGGAAGCAGCCCGAATTTCCCGAAAGGGATAATAAAGTAGTTTTACAAAATGATGACTGTTTTCTGGTACATCCTTTCAATTAAAGGTTTTGAAAGTAGCATGCAGCTGAGACCCAGTCCCGTACAGCAAGTAGGCTTACCTAAAATTTGCATTTTGACGTAATGCAAGAATCGCTTTTTAACTGACCAGCGTGTTCTTTTGATTGTTGGATGATTTCTAACTTCATTCAAATTTGTTAATGTCTGAATAAAGAAGTTTGTGTAAACTGGCGAGTACGGGTAACCAGCAGAAAGTGTCGACATCATCGGATGTGTAATGTTTGACACAGCATGCGTACGAAGCAGTAACAAGAGGGCGACTGGATCAGGCTCTGGCACACTGCGCGCGGGCCATTGAAGCAGATCCAAGCAACATCTTTGGCCGCAAGTTCCGTGCCCAGCTCAACTTCGATAGGCAGGACATCGTGGAAGCGCTCAAAGACTGCTGGGCCATCCCAAAAGGCAGCAGGACGCCAGACGTGTGGAACATGGGAGGTGGGTAAAAATGACGGGTTCCCTGCACAGCTTCGGCATTACAGAATAGTGCCATATGACTGTGAGAGTATGTGAGAATATCTATCTTCATTAATTTTGGTGAAATACCGGAAAAGCGCCACGGATCTGAGAAGCAATTTGGCCGTACTGCCGCCGGTTCGACGGTGGGTAGTATTATTGTGTTTGGATACTTGTTCTCTGCATTGTATTATAAACCTCTTGTCCACTTTTGGCTAGGTTGTTTTATGAGCTTTTTCCCCCGTTCCCGCCTTTCGCTGAGTCCGAAACGAACTGAATTACATATACTCAAGTCAAATTTATCAAGCGTTCGTGGCTGTAAAGTCAGTCCACCTTGCTTGGCCCTTAAACGAGACTCCTTGCTCCTTCTAGTTTGGAAACTTTGGTGTCGTTGGGATAGAGGGGAGAACCTTTCGTGATCGCAAATCATGGCGAGGAAATCATTTCTACCGTCAGATGGTAAAAGGGCTTAAGTGCTTGACAAAAACATTGCTTAGAGGCCTTTTTACCAAATGGCGGTAGATTTGTCAGCGCTCAAACGTGCTGCCTAATCATCCTGGCATGCACATGGACAGGCAAGGTCCTGGTACAGCTGTGGTTACCGGTGACGGCGGAGTTCTGGCTGCGGAAGGCGACAGTGACAAGCGGGCGGCGTGACCAGGAGGCCGGGGTGTTGTTTCAGAAGGTTCGAGTCAAGCGCCTGTACGGACCTCTCACCGAAGACTTCCCCGTGGCCGTGGACTTCACGCAGTTCGGACGGGCCGTCGTGGCTAAAGAGGACGTAAAGGCTGGCGAGGTAAATGTGGAGGATGAGTTAGTTAGTTATTTAGGGCTTAACGTCGCGCAAGCAACACAGACTATTTCTCGGCTAAATGTGGAGGAGGAAAGGAGGCACAAATAGTGACGTAGGCAACAGGAAAACACGCAATACCCACCGAGTGTAGAGCGGTGTGCGTTTTTACCCTATCTTTCACTAGTTCATGTCCATAGATGTTAAAAAAAATTAGGTCAAATGCTTATTTCCAATACATACTCTCAAAATCACAGTTAAAAGCAAAGCAAAACAAAACAAAACAAAACAAAACAAAACAAAAGAGCAGCCCAAAAAGATTTTGCGACTGGAACTCCAAACGCACTATATTAACCGTATGCTTGGCCTTTAGGTACTGATGAAAGACTTGCCGCTGGTACACGCGCAAACCCTGGCCTCGCGTTTCGTGCCGGCATGTTGTCACTGCACGCGCTCCCTCATCACGGCCACAGACTACTTCGGCGACAACTATAACAAGCTGACTGCCCGTCAGAAGGATGTCGTTGCGCACCACTGGCCTGAAGTGACACAGGTGTGGTGCCCCAGGTGTTCGCGGGAGCTGTACTGTAGTAAACAGTGTCAGGAGGCCGGCTGGGAGGATTACCACCGTGTGTTGTGTCCCAGTGTCAACAAGGTCGGTGGACGGTCACGGTTTTTGCCTTAACCGCTCCAGTCACATTTTACAAACAACACAAAACCTCCGATAATGATATTCGTTTCCTTCTCTGTCTTTGTCTGTCTCTCCCTGTCTGTATTCAACGATTCTACTTACTTGTGCTATATCACTATCTATATCACTTTGCCTTTGTTTGCCAACAACAAAAGAACTCAGATAATGAACACTTTATGAAAACACTGTCTGGAACGGTTTGACCGAGAGCAGAGCTGTGAATGACACTTGAAATGTGAAGGAGGACCCTCACTGTACCGTTCTGTTTTCCAGGCAGCAGAGAAACTGTATGACCTTCGTGACCACGACGGGTACGGCACCAACGCTCAAGGTCGCTGGGCTGAGATTTGGGGAGGTCACTATTCGCCCTTCGTCCTGGCTAAATTGTGGGCCGCCATTTTGTGTCAAGTGCGTCGCATCATGCAGGAAGAGGGTCCTGGCAAAGACGGACAGCCGACAACAGTGCAGTGGGCAAAAGCCAAAGCGCCGTATAGACGGTAAGGGTCACTGAGACACACAGGATGCCGCTCTATACACATAGTAACCAGGAGTGAAATCAAGATAATTAAATAATCACCAGTTTTCTTTGAAAGTCAAAACCTAGTGCACTGATGTAACCTATTCCACTGTCAGCTGTCCTTCATTTTCAGTCAGTATCACATGAGAGAACTCAGCCGGGTACATTACTTCTAAAGTGTTATTTTGATGTGGGTTAACAATTTAGAGGCAGTCAAACGCTCAATTCTCGTGCAGTGTATAAAATTGCCGGGCGTGTTTGCCATGTTCAGGTTCATCGCTTTCGGCACTGCGCCGGCCACAGAGCGCATGCCCGATATACTGGCCATCTTCCAAGAAGTGTTCAGCGACTGCCCGGACGGAGTGAGCTATCCAATCACAGAAGCCGAGTTCAAGGGACGTTACTATCAGGCGGCCTGCAACCTCCAGTGCTTTTCCGCGTGCATCACACCTTTCCAACGGTAAACAGAAGAATCTGGTGTTGTGCAGCCTCCAGTGTCGCGCAGCCTCTACTCAGTTAACTGTTAATGAATCTTAACTATCCTTAATTTAAAATAATTTTGCTTTTATCTTTTATCATCAAGGCTTACAGCCAGCGACCAGAATGTAGACATGGCCGTTCCAACTTCATTTCACGAAGCGCCGGAGCGGCATTGGCTCTGACTAGTTCATGACCGTGTTCTTACTACTTGTGTCACTGGTACTTTCTGTTACGCATACATGGCTAGCATACCCACCTGCTCTGAAACAGCACGAGGTATTCGTTCCGAAAAGTGCAATACGGTGTTGATCTGTAACCGTCTCTTTGTTGTCGGGATGTCAGGATGGCTCAAGTGGTTGGACACGTGTCTCTCCGTAGGAAGGTCGTTGGTTATAATTCGGAGATAGGCCAACATATGTAAAGACCTTTTCCAGTGTCCAGGTCTTTGGGAGCACCCTCAGAAGACAACCACAAAGCACCCTCCCGATATCTACCCTTGTTTATTGTCAGGTTCATGACCAGCCTGCAGGAGGACCTGGAGGGGCTGAGTCTGCTGGTCCATCTGGACGAGCACAAGATCCCCGAGGCGTACTTCGCCGGCATGTTCCCCGTGCACGCCTGTCTCAACCACTCCTGTGAAAACAACGCCGAAGTCAGCAACGGTCACATGGACGACAACTTTGGTGTGCAGGTGACAGCCAAGCGAGACATCAAGAAAGGGGAAGAGGTGGGCGGAACTGTAATGCTTTTCCTGTCACCACTAGACGAATGTCAGAAGTTGAGGCCGTAGGCCCAGCTTCTCGCCCAGAAACTAGGACTGCATACAAAGACCGCATACTGAATAGTTTGCATTGGCTTCTTGCTTCTATGTTTTGAGCACGGACCGCCTCGGTCTTGTATATAATTATTATTTGAAATCCGTAATTTTGGACACACATGAACACATAGGGGGAGGCTATTATGGAGGGAACTCGTACAGGTCTATTTTTAGACGATTAGGGTTAGGGTTAGGTTTAGGGTTAGTTTTAGGCTTAGGGTTAAGGTTAGGCTTAGGGTTAGGGTTTGAACGCGCTATCGGGCGTTTCCGGAATCCCATGACCTCAGGTGACGTCCGTCTAAAAATAGACCTGTACGAGTTCCCTCCAAAATAGCCTTCACCGAACAGATACTTACGAAGGTGAACGGCCATATTCTTTAGGTTTCTGGTCTGTATGTCTCGTGAATGAACGCTTGCTTTGTACTTCTTTTTTGTTGTTGTTGGTTAGTTGCAAAACAAGTACTGGTCATTTTTGGTTCTTGCTGTCGTTATGAGGAAGCTACCAGTTTAGACTTTTGGAGAAGCTGCATCATCTTCACAATCTGTTAGTAGCTTCCGTCCAGCAGCGCTACCTCAAGCTTTTTTTGTAGGTATTCCCACTGGTAGGTCATACCTTCTCGTGATGATCAGCGAATAGAACCTTCTAGGTATTCCCACTGGTAGGTCATACCTTCTCGTGATGATCAGCGAATAGAACCTTCTAGGTATTCCCACTGGTAGGTCATACCTTCTCGTGATGATCAGCGAATAGAACCTTCTAGGTATTCCCACTGGTAGGTCATACCTTCTCGTGATGATCAGCGAATAGAACCTTCTAGGTATTCCCACTGGTAGGTCATACCTTCTCGTGATGATCAGCAAATAGAACCTTCTAGGTATTCCCACTGGTAGGTCATACCTTCTCGTGATGATCAGCGAATAGAACCTTCTAGGTATTCCCACTGGTAGGTCATACCTTCTCGTGATGATCAGCAAATAGAACCTTCTAGGTATTCCCACTGGTAGGTCATACCTTCTCGTGATGATCAGCGAATAGAACCTTCTAGGTATTCCCACTGGTAGGTCATACCTTCTCGTGATGATCAGCTTATAGAACCTTCCGTATAAATACTGACATGGTATACAGATGGTCATTCCGGAACGTTCACCTTCGTGACTGTCGTTTCAGATCTTCATCACGTACATCGACACAGCTCTGCCTCGCATGCTGCGCCGCGCCTGGCTCTACAAGTCCTTCAACTTCTGGTGCCAGTGTCGCCGCTGTCAGTTCGAGGGCGACAAACCTACTGAATGCACCCAGTGTGGCGCTAAAGCCAAGGGAGATAAGCGCTTCCCGACCTGCGGCAAGTGCCACAAGGCGTGGTACTGCTCCACTAAATGTCAGAAGGAAAACTGGGTCAAAGGTCACAAGATCATCTGCTCCACGAAGCATTCCGTGGTGGCGTCCCCGGAGGACTACCAAGTTTGCTGAAATGGACCCTTTCCTAAGGAGAGGAGCGGAGGAGAAGACTTTTTGTTGTTGTTTTTTGTCAAAGCGAGAAGATACTCCAACAGTAAATGGTTCCGCGTGAAACGTCGGACATGTCAGTGATGATGACAGTGCATTGACAGATACTGATGTTGGGACAGCTGTTTTAGATGGTGATGGATTTTATGTTTTCCTGGCTCATGAGTGCAATGTGTGTGTATGTGTGTGTGTGTGTTTAAAGGCCGCGGGCAATTAGGACTGTTTCAGTTTCAGTCAAGCCGTAATTTGATATGTTGCCCTTGCAAATCTGCCCCCCAGATGCCCGCGCGCTTTAAGTGTCTTACTGCTGCCAGCAATAATGTGCCCAGTTTCTCCCTTGCCACTGACAGGTTCTGTTCCTTCACTGAGGATGAAGTCTTCTGTAGATTCGAAAGAAGTATTCTTCCACTTCGTTCAGTGATATGTGTCGTGTCTGTGAAGACATTGGAAAGTTTTACTGACTGAGAAACACGTTAAACTAAACACCCCAGGCTGCTGTTGACTGAAAAACCGTCGGCGTGTTGTTTTCTGTTCCATCGGGTGGTCTCCACTTCATAACTCTCCGGCTCACACACACACACACTGACTGATGAGAGAGAGAGAGAGAGAGAGAGAGAGAATCTTGTACAGAAATAATGAAGACGACGTGAGTAAGAGAGAAACGTGTTCCCAAATATCGACTTCACGCATCCACCTGCCACGTCCGCCGGGTCCGCTGTTAAATCTGCTGCGGCTTTCACCGCAGGTGCTGAAGCCACAACTGTTCCGTCAGTAAGAGATAAACAACATGTAGGTGTGATGGCTAGTTCTTCTGGTGAGGGTCTTTTATAACTACCGACCGCAACTGACTACACAAAATGTGTGTGTGTGTGTGTGTGTGTGTGTGTGTGTGTGAGAGAGCCCACGGTGTGTGTGTGTGTGTGGGTGGGTGGGTGTGGGTGTGTGAAGCGCGCGCGCGCGCCAGCACTGATAGTCTCACTGTGTAATGACAAATGTACAACAGCGAACCGGTACTTCAAGCACCTCGGTACACGGCCATGCACTTAAAGTCGACGCTGCAATGCAGCAAAGCGAGAACAACCCATTTACTTGCATATGTTTACTGTGGAAATCATAAATACAATCAAATACGACGAATTCACACCATCAGGGGGAAAAAAAATCACACCAAGTTAGATAACAATTACATGAATTTTAAACAACAGCAGCTGTTAAGTTCATTCCGAGCAGTATACTATGATGTTTGAAATGGATCGAAAATTTGAGAACAGCACAACATAAAGACATCTGAAAACGCACCGCCGGATCAAACCGAGTACAAATGCATGAAGTCTTGGACAGTGTACATTATGAAACACGCATATTGACAAACAAGGCTTTACGTGTATATAAGCACAGACGTGGAACACCCACGGGCACTTGAGATAAACGCATTCAAAGTGCTAAATGAGCCTCGTGCGTGCCCGCCCAGACGGGCTAACCCAGACATGATGGCCGAGTTAAGCATCAAATCGTGGCCAAAAATACACTATATAATCATGTCACCTGTTTAATTACATGCAACAATGGTAGAAGTAGAACAAACATGGTAAAGCCAAATAATACATTCTTCGGATTTCTGAGCCCCCCCCCCCCCCCCACACACACACACACACGTACGAAGCCTCTCTTTCTCTCTCTCTCACACACACTCTCTCTCACACACACACACATACACACACACACTCGCTCGGCTCTCTCTCTCTCTCTCTCTCACACACACACACACACACACACATGCGCGCACCAATATTCTCACATTGATTTGAATTTAAAGCACTTAATACACGAAGTACATGTTTAGATTTGTAGCAGTACGTGGACGGAATAGCGTGTACTCTAAATATCAAGTCACTATGTCAGGTGGGTTACAAAAAAGCGTCACATAAATAATGCACAATAATTTCCCTTTGGCATAAAGCAGCTCCGATTATGACGTAAAAATTATCATAAAGTTTGTGTCATAACGCCTTTGATTTCTTTTGTAAAGCCTTTGGGGTGTGTGTGTGTGTGTGTGTGTGTGTGTGTGTGTGTGTGTGTGTGTGTGTAAAATGCATTCCCATCACCTCAAAAGCGCCCTGTATAATACGTGAGCAGATGCGACTCTTGATCAAGCTGTGACGGCGTTTCACCAGCCTCTAAACACGTTTGTTCAAGTGGGCACAGAAAAGTCAACACACACACACACACACACACACACACACACACACACACACACACTGTGCGCTCAATAAACGCTTTCAAAAGCCAAGGTTGGCTGTGTAACCTGATCACTGTCGGATATACATCACTTCAGTTTCTGCAGCGGTCGGCTGAAATGAAATCTATACACGGCGCTCCACGTAACACGGTCCCATGAAAAAAACAATGCTTGACAGTTTCGTGTAGGTTATGAATTTCAGGATGAATTGAAATCGTTGAGCTGGATAAAATTTGAAGCAGCGAAATATTAAATGATTAATAACGATTGTCTATAACGATAAGCAAAATGAAAAAGGGAGAGAAAAAAAGTTTTTAAAAAAGGCTGCACTTCTAGTTTCTCGCGCCGGTTCAGTAGGAATCTGAACAGTTCAGAATACCAACTTATCAACACAAACAGGATTGAAGGTAAGAGACAAAACAGTGTTACTGTGCTTGTGAGGTGTTTGTCCTGTCTGTATGTGGATGGATCTTCTGCAGATTTGCAAAGACGCTATTCCTATAGAGTAGTACATGAAAACAGTGCATGATTCAAACACGAGGCTGGGCGGTGGAAAGTTGGACAAACGCGTACAGGTTGAACACATGCAGTATATAATTATTATAGCGACAAAAATGCGTACAGAAATATTCGGAATAGCTTGCACACATTTTAGCTCCATTGAGCTGCCAGGCACAATCACCTCCCATATCCATCCTCTTACTCCGCTCCACGACTCAATCCTCTGTGTAATCACGACTTATCATACAAGAGGAACTGGAATTTTGAGTCATGATTTAAATTCCTTGACAACCTTTCTTTTGAGTTAACATTATGCTGCCTCGTCTTGTCAGCCGTGGTCCCTAGGAGAAGAAGCGAGCCCGCTACGATTTACCCGGCTTTGATGGCGGAGACGGGTCTGGTGCATGGCCAGTTCCAGACTGGTCTATGCGTAAAGGACTGGCTGCTGACTGGACTGTACTCGTTAGGGAGTCTCCCCTTGTCTCTGAAGTGTTCGTGAAGTGTTCTGCGTCACCCGAACGTTCCCGACTCACTGCCGTATGACTGAGCGCAGACCCGAACATAACCTGACCATGACCAGCCCCTGCACTACGAGTGATCTTAACAACACCGTTTGTGCATATAACGTAGCCTTGCTCTTGCCTGTTGTCAGGTCTGTAAGCCAAGCCATCACTGCTGCCTTCATTGTCTCGGGTTGATGCGCTCCTGTTCTGCTGAGATGTGGATGTCATGGCAGACACATTCGACCGTGAATCCGTCACCGCGTGATTGTCTCTGGTCCTACTCAGACCCCCTCCTCCTCCTCCTCCACCTGAAGACCTGAAGTAACCATGGTCGTGTTGGTATGAAGGGAACGGGTTGTGTGACACTTGGTCTGACCCTAAGCCATCCTTATCACTCGTCCCACTATACCCTAGAACATCTTCCCTCTCACCTGGGTTATTATTGTTATAAGCGATATTGCCACCTGCAGCCATGCCGGATGTATTTGTGTTGGAGAGAACAGAGACTGTCTCTGGCGGCCCACTGGTTGCAGTGAAGGCTGGGCGCCGTGATGACTCGGCTGGGTCACTGATACTGAGCGGAGGGATAGGGCGGGAACCACGGAGCCATGTATGACGTGACGAGTCGATTCGGTGGCGAAAATGACGCAGAACGCGACTCCCTAGTGAATCGTACGAACTGCTGATCACCTGCAATAAAAAAAAAAATTCGGACAGACTGAACAGGGCATGGATGCTACTGCTACAGATGATAGAACAACCGAGGCGTAATTATTAACCCCCCCCCCCCCCCCAAAAAAAAAAAAAAGAAAAAAAGAAAAAAAGAAAAAAAAGCAAGCTCAGAAAACGCGCAAACAAGGCAAAAATTACCAACAGTTTCCAGATGAGCACGTCTAATACCGTCACAACTTCCGCACACGACCGGCTCATCCAAAAACAGTATGTTTGCAAATCAATGCCGTCATTCTGTCATACACTTACAAAGGCTGATACGATACTGAGATACACCAAATTGAAGTGCTGTCAGTAATGGGCTATTGACGTAACCACCGTGAGAATAATGCTGCGTCAGTATCGTGTTATCTGCGAAACCCACTGCTAAGGGCAAGAGAGAAAAGTAAGGCAGCGGTTACTACATGTAGTATCTTGGTGAATCAAAGTACTGAGCACTGAATCGACATGCATCCAGCCGGTCTAACTTACATGACTGGTGATCAGTGATGCCGGCGGGACGGCGGGACCGCATTCTAAAGATGTCCACAGTGTTTATCGTGTGGTTCATCAACTGACCATCGGTGGTTCTGTTCACCACTGATGAAATCCACACTGAGCGACATTTCCCTGTGGTCTAGCTATATTCATTATCAGACCAATCGTTTGCCTTGTAGCCTACAAGCGACCGGGCCGCATCACCGGGCATATGACCAGGCCTTCCCGTAGCCTGCGCCCCGGGCATACCTGACTTCAGTAGGAGCGCATCGTTGCAGACAGCCATTTCTCGTTGTCAGTATCTCTGTGATCGCATCGATGGAACGCGCCTTTTTTTTGTAACACGTCGCCATATTGACGAAAACCCCCACAATCTAGCCCGGCCAAGTGTTTATCTTGAAGTCGATCTGCGCTAAGAAAATCTTTACCGGCCCGATGGGAAAACTGACTTGTTTACGACCGTCAGTTTACAAGTATCTCTGTCAATCGACAAACTGATGCCCTGTAGTCACTTTTCGTGTCTCGTCTCGGGCACAAAACCCGCTTTCTGAATTAGAATATATACACAATGCGCATTTCTGTCACAATTACTGAATCAGATTAACAGCCCTGTTGTGACACCAGTTTATTTCATTTCGTTGTTTGTTTGTTTGTTTGTTTGTTTTATGACTGAGCTGGTACGTGGGATGGGATATATCTTTTTGATGGTCAGTGCCATGGGCAGACTGTACCTCTATCTCCAGTTGTGTGTCCCCGATAGCGAGGTGGGCGCGGTACATGGTGGTCCTCTGTGATCCGTACACGCCGCAGCTCTTCACCGTCCGTATGCTCTCAAGCTGCAGGGTCTGGATGACGTCATCACGCAGGGTGGACACGTCACTGCCGCTGTCCACCATGAAATCTAAACAAGAAACATACAGCCAAGTGTACCGTGCCCAAACCGGCGTTGCTGTACAACTGAAGAGAACCTCACACGGTGGGCCTATTTATTTCCCCCCGCTGCCACCATGACTAAACTTACATCGAGTCACGTCCACTCAGCCTGACTGATTTGTTAGCACCGGCTGCCGGGTTAAAACCATTAACTGAACTGAACTAATCGATAAACCGGACAGGGTGAGTTTAATATGTCGAGCGTCTACAGATAGTCATTTCTTCAGAAAAGTGGTCAAGTCACTGACTCTGTGATAAAGAGTTGGTACTGACACAGTTCTGTAACTGACTGAAAAGACCCTGCTGCACTTCACTACATCATCATACCATTAACCCCTGGGTCCCCTCCCCGCCCTACACCCGCCTTCACTGACGACAAAAACACGACCGGACAGAAACTTATCTTGAGAATTTTGCCCGTTAAGCTTGACCGGGCGGCAGAGCCCACTTGCAAATTACCGGAGTTAACTGCCCATGGCATGTGCCCCACACCATGACGCCTATGTAAACGTTGTCACTGGGATTACTGAGATTCCTGTTTTGATCTGTCCTCAAGTTGGGCGCCCGTTTCAGTCCACAGCTTGGACGAATTTGTTTACCCGTTGGACCGCTAGTTACGATCATTTAAAAAGCGTGTTTCGACATGCCAAAGCTGAGCAGAATTCCATGGCATGTAACGGGGTAGCTGTACACGTATGTAAATCCCCCCCCCCCCCCACCCAAACGTGGCTTTCCCGGCCTGCAGTGTCTGCTAAACAGGAGCTTGCCTCCAGCGGAGATGGTGGTCAGCGATACAGAAACTGCCACAATACCCTCCGGCTCTGTCGTCACGGCCTATTGTGCGTGGTGCTTTATCTGCCATTTCAACACCGTGGCGTCAAGTTCTCTTGCTCACCGGGTACAATTGCTTCATTGACCAGGTACCTAATCAATGGAAACCCTGCTGAAACCAGTTGTATTCAGCAATGTGTCAGGGGTATGGTAACTGTTGGCCGGTTTGTACAAGAACTGAGCGTTTTGAAACTGAAGCGAATGCAGCATTACCAGCTGGCATGAAAATGAAAGACACATAAGCAACATAGAGTACATACAGCAGACAAGGTGTACTGACCATGAGTTGCTTGTGGACCAGTATGCAAGTTTGCAAGCAGAAGTTAAAGTTAAACACGTAGGTGTAGATGTAGTCGGCAAGATCCTTTGGGCAAACAACTAAACAGGGGCATGGGTTGCTGTTTTTTTTGTTTTTTTTTTTTTAAATATGTGTGTATTAGTCTTAAACTAAAGGGGCTAGTGCTATTGTTTTATGTTCACAAATCATTCTGGGGTGTTTTCATGAAATCTACCATCACACCACTTGGACACCTATACAGTGAAAGTCTGTAATGCTGGCACTGAGCCAACAGAAGCATACTTGATGATGCAGTGACCACACTGAGCGATCCAGTAGTGTAACAACAGTTGTAGAAATTGAATGTTCGACCGCTCGCGCAAAGTGTAAACAACACTGTATTGCATTAAGAGCTGTACTAATAATCAAGATATGAGTACTTTGAGCGTACTGGCACATTAACAAGCAAAACTGTTCCAAAACATAGGTGGGCTAAGCGAAGATGAAATTAGCCTGTTTAAATCCCATTAATTTTGTCATGGAAGCCCACCTACTGACCAATCCATCACACACACACACACGGGGGAGACCTTACCCATGCAGCGTACTGGAGCAGTACTTTGTGCTGTAGATCTGATAGTGGCCTGGACGCAGAGGAATGGGTACTTTGCATTGTGTAGATACTCAGGGTACCCCCACCATCCCTCAGTCACCACGTCAACATCCGACAATGAGGACCGACGCTGGCGCTTTCGTAAAGCACACACTGTTACAACAAAATTAGGAGCATTGAAACAGCTGATGCTTGCACCAGTAAGTAAGCACACTGAGTAATCTCTCGAAAGGAGTAGGCACGGTGCCGAAACTATGCCAGGGAATGGTGCATTTGTACGATTTTACAGTTCATGGAAACAATAAGAAAGTCAGAAAAGCTGTCAAAAATCTATCAAAGACAAATTTCCCTCCATGGGACGAATACAGTACTCGTCTCTCTTTTACATCTCCTATATATATATATAATACACACCTGCCTACCCACCAAACATGACATGAGTAGTGCCAAAAACCAAACAAGTAGTTTCCTGTCCAAATGAGTAGTCCTAACGTATCCCAACCGAAATGTGCCAGCTTGTTGCTTAAGCTACAAATCAACTTTTCTATTCTTTGGCTTGTTTGATTCGACTGGTTACAGTGTACTACCATAGTATCTCAGTTTTTTGGTTTTTTTTAAAGCCAAATTTCTTTCTACCGGGTATTTTTACATTGTTAAACTTTGAATGAGGCTCGTTCAAAAAGCTGGATCAGCGCGAGCAAAAGTTCAGATCGGATTTGACGAAACGCTAACCGCTAAATTACGTAGATTTAGGGAAAAAAAATGTGTAGTGGGGGCAATTAAATGCATAGTTGCGTAGTAAGCCCAAAATTACTTAGTTTGCTATGGTCAATGTGTAGTGTAGGCAGGTCTGTATAAATACATGTACAACAATACTTTCATGCTGGATCAGATGTGCCTTGCTGTTAATAATGAAAAGCAATCAATGAAATGATGGGGGGAAAATCAAGTAGGTTTGCAACAGCCAGATGGAAATAAAACCAACAGCAAACAAAGTCTTGTGCCTGAAGAAAAGCCTTTCAGAAATTAAGTCTTTCGAGGACATTGAGTTCCATACCAAAGACAGTTTGCTAAAAAGTGACAGCAAAAAGAATATTTCAAAGGGGAGTGTGCGTGTGTGTGTCAGGGAATCTTAGTACATGTATGTAATGCTAAATAAGTGCATGCAGCGGAGCTAAGCAGTAATTTGTTTTTACAAGGTATCTATGAATGTTTGAATTGTCACGAGCAAGCTGATTTCCTACCCCTCTTTCCTTACGTCATCACCAAGGGCAGTAAACACCAATAGTTCGTTATCCATTTTCAGGGGATCAGGTTTTTGTTTCTACTTTGAAAATATTACAGTGAAAATAGGAATTGTGCAACAGGAAACACGACGCGACCTTGCCATTTACACAGAAATATCAACGCTAAAAAACTGCTGAGTTCAAACGAAGCACTCGCAAACAGCAAGCGTCAAAACATATATGCACATCAGAATGACTCATCGGCAAAACCCACACCTACACTTGCCATATGCGCCCTAAACCTGGCTTGGTATGTAGGCCAGCCACGCTCACTGCACCAACTTCCGTTTCACCAATACGGAATTTTTCTAAATGGATTCACAATATTTCGCATTTGTTTTGCCCGTTCGCTGATTATGATGTAACATTCCAAACTGCTTTCTTCACTTGAAATATGGTTTCCAACAACACTTACTCAAAACGTGACAAACATTTCCCCTTGCATGCACGAAATACAAGGGTGAAATGTGGAAATTTGAAACACAACCTAACATGCCGAACACGCTCCGTGTATTTCTAAAAATGATTAGAGATACTGTACCTATTTTAGTATTACATATTGTTGCCACGCATCAATACACCAATTTAATATACCAATTTAATGAATATATCACTAAAAAATGAACTAAATTGAACAAAATGACACCTACCAGCCCGTTCAAGACGACGCTTGTGACCTGGTAGTGTTATTTCTAGCTCATCATAAAGATCTTCATCAGGAAGGTTAAGCTGGGCAACCTGTGTCAGGTCAGTAAGCTGACTCTGTGAAAATCCCTCCCAGTAATGGGCCAGGCCATTGTTACGCAACCAGCTGAACAACTCATGTTCTGGGCTTTGTTTGTAAGACATAGCTGCAAAATGAAAAGAACATTATTGTCCATTATCCATGCAAAGAAGTAATCAGTCACCAACACCAAAACTGAAAGTTCTGACATGTAATTTGGTACTTACTTTGACACAAACTGGCCAATCTGCGCATGTATATATGTACTAAATGATCAGATTTAGCACACGAGTACGAGCTGGAATGAATGCGCTGATATTCTCATTAGCAAACGCTTGTCTCAGCGTAATCCACCAAGATCAGTCAAACCTATCAATGCTGGGAGTGCTGGGGTGGGAATCAGTGATGGATGATCGCAGGATTCGCCGCTTTTCAGCTGCACCAACTTTGTCACTCACCTGCTTTTAGAATTGTAAGAACTTCGGTCGAATCATAAATGCCTATGCTTCTCAAGTCTGTCACACTCAGATGAGGTATGTCTGATTCCTCGTCAAAACCTCGTGTGATGAACATGTCAAAATGATGCCCCATGCCAACTGAGGCGAGAAAGTTTAGTATTCCTCTACTCATTTTCATGTGAAGCACGATTTAAGGCGAACTTGTGCACAAAACATAGGGTATCCGTGGATAGGAAACAGCTTCAAAGAAAAAATGGCTCCTTTTTTACCAAACAGTCCGCCATTTTTGACTACGAGCCGAAAGGAATGTACAAAGGTGAATGTCATTGGCTTAAAATTTATACAGGCGTCCGTAGCAACCAATCAGCGGAGACATCATCAGAAGACCTCACAAGAACCCCTACGTCACAAACCACGTGAACAAGCTTTTATGTTGGTCTTTCGCACGCGAGAGTTCGTCGTGTCACTCTCAACATGGCATCCGATGCAGAGACTCGCCCAAAGCGCCGCGTGGCTTTGATCACTGGGATCACAGGGCAGGTATGTTTGTACAGAGAATGCGTGTGTTTTCTTTCCGTGACACGCGGTCAGCGGCACCAAATATCGATCGTTTTGCCAGCCAGTGTTTGTTTTCTGTGGGCGAAATCAATGATGGTCCGTTGCCGGGGGACGGTTGGGGGAGGGGGTGCTAGGTGGGGTGTCAGTGTTAGCCCCAAAGACGGGTAGGTGAAATCTTTACCGTGGAAGGCACCTTACAGACAGTGGGGGGCAACTACATAAATTGTATTACATAAAGCTACATGTAGTCTGGGTACAGTCTGATGTACAGTCATGTAACTGGAGACACTGCAAAGTAATTTACAGTGGTAAATACTGTTAATTCTTCTAGAGATGTGTTTATGGTGCTTCTCTATCACTATCTTCATGTATATAGCACAGATTGCCATTGATCTTGCTCTATACTATAGTCTTAGAAATTTTAACGGAAAAGTGAAATGCAGTAAATTGTTGACTGTGCAGAATATTAAAAAACATACATGTCACAAAGAAACAGAGGTAACACATTTCATTTTGATTTAATCACTGTCAAATTTACCCAGTTATGTTCCTTGTTTACAGGGCCCAAATGAGCAAAATCTATTTTGTAGCAGGGAATGATTTTGAAACATCTGTATGAGTCTTACGCCTCTCATTCTCAGAACATTTCTGTTTCAGGATGGATCATATTTGGCAGAATTTTTGCTCAGCAAGGGCTATGAAGTAAGTTTGTTTACTGATTTTTTTTTTCTTCTGCCCCAGCTCGTCACCAGCTTCATTGGTATTCCTCCCAGGTCATGGGTGAAATCCATGAAGGGCTAGGAAGCTAGGGCAATTTGTATTAAATGCATGATGATGATGGTATGGAGGTCTGTGTGGTTTGAAACTATTTGACAGGGTTGCATTCCATGATTCCTGTCATAAATATCACGGCGCTAGCCAGGTCCGGGAACAGTCACACCTGCGGTGCCTGTCGTGTAGTCATCCACATTATTAGATGTGTCATAACAAGGGAAGCAGCCTAAGTCAAAGTTGCACATGTGTGGGTGAATCTTGGCTGTGTGGTAACAGCCTCCCTGTTGGGCCCATAGCACACCCACTGGAGGTAAGAGCTGACCTAGGTAAGGAAAACACAGCTTGCCTCGGCTGGGATTTAAACCCGGGTCTCCCGCCAGTCGCGGTCCATGGTCCAAAGTGCTAACCGCTACACTACGGGGGGCTGGTTACTGAGTATATATTTTAAAATATACATGTAATTTAGTGCGTACCCATGCATGTAGTATGAATCAGTTTCCAGTAAACTGGTAGCTACCGTAAAATGGTCAGTTAACACAGTGTCTTCTAACCAAGTGATTCTCTCATAATGTTTTGTTAATCACCCTTCCCAATTTGTTTTTCCTCCTTTCCTTCTGGATTTCCATTTTCAACTCATGTTAGTAAGCTGGTCACTGTAAGTGGCAAAGATCCAGTTAATGGATATTTAGTCATTAAGTTTATCTTGAAAATATACTGTTTGTTATTTGATTCCGTTCCTTTCAGTTTGCGTTTTCTTTATTGGCTAACTATGAAGAAATGAAAACTGTTTTAGGTGCACGGGATAATCCGACGTTCAAGCACATTCAACACTGGTCGCATAGAACATTTGTATGCAGATCCAAAATCACATAAGGAAGGATGTAAGTTGATTTTTGTTTAACTACACGTCATGCATGCGTAGAGTGTAATTACTGACTTAGAGTGCTAAACACTTTTCCTTTTCCCCATCATCTGTTGTTGTTCTTCCTCATCTTTGTTCAAGGGCAGCAAGCATGGGCTGTTTCCATGGAGCACTTCTGCACTGCATTTATGGATTTGATTGGATAATGACTTCCTACTGACTGTTTTTGATAACAGTTCACCATGCAGGCTTATTTGCAATTATGTTTAGAGAATTAACTGAATTTCACATGCTATACTAGGCTTCAGCCTGTGAATGGATTACAGTAAACATCCATGATGACCCCACCACCACAAAAAAAAAAGATGAAAAAGTTTTCCGTTGAGTGTTATATGTACCACAGTTCAGAACTCAAGACCGAATAATCCAACTCAAAACTGAGGTGTCCTGTGCGTTGCACACCAGAGACTTACTTACTTAGGCCCTTGGCTCCACGTGGAGCATAGGCCATCGACAACCCTTCGCCATCGCACTCTGTTCTGGGCTAGTCTTGCCACTCCAGTCCAGTTGGTCCCCTGCTTACATAGCTCTGCCTCAGTGTCCCGCCTCCAGCTGTTGCGAGGCCGGCCTCTCTTCCTTTTCCCCTGCGGGTTCCATGTCAGGGCTTGGCGTGTGGTGCTGGATGCTGGTTTCCTGAGGGTGTGTCCAATCCAGCCCCACTTCCTCCGCAGGATCTGCTTGGCCACTGGTTCCTGCCCCGCTCGCTCCCACAGCTCTTCATTCCGGATCTTCTCTGGCCATCGGATGTTGAAGATGCGCCTCAGACAGGTGTTGAGAAATGTCTGGATCTTCTGCTGCATCGTCTTCGTTGTCCTCCATGTTTCGCATCCGTAGAGCAGAACTGACTTCACGTTGGAGTTGAAGATGCGAAGTTTGGTTCTTATGCTGACAACTTTGGATGCCCAGACGTTCTTCAGCATGACCATTGCTGCCCTTGCCTTGCCGATTCTGGCTGTGACGTCTCGGTCTGTGCCTCCCTGTCCATCAACCACACTCCCCAGGTAGACAAAAGACTCCACCTCCCTGATGGGCTCTCCACCGACTGTGACTGGTGTGTTGGCAGTGGTGTTGATCTTCATCAGCTCGGTTTTCTTCCTGTTGATCTTGAGCCCTGTTCCGGCTGATGTGGCTTCCAGGCACGTAGTCTTGTCCTGCGTCTGGCTGTGGCTGTGAGACAGGAGTGCCAGGTCGTCCGCGAAGTCGAGGTCATCCAGCTGCGTCCAGAGTGTCCACTGTATCCCGTTTTTCCTGCCTGCTGTAGTGGTCTTCATGATCCAGTCGATGACCAGGAGGAAGAGAAACGGGGACAACAGGCATCCCTGGCGGACTCCGGTCTTCACCTCGAAGCTTTCTGACAACTGGCCGGCATGGGCAATCCTGCAGCTCATGTCTTGGTAGGTGCACTGGATCAGGGAGATGATCTTCCCGGGAACTCCATAGTGCCTTAGCAGCTTCCACAGCGCCTCTCTGTCTACACTGTCGAAGGCCTTCTCATAGTCTATGAAGTTGATGTAGAGGGGGGAGTTCCACTCCAGTGACTGCTCCACAATGATGCGTAGGCTGGCAATCTGGTCAGCGCAGGACCTGTTCCTGCGAAAGCCTGCCTGCTGGTCTCGGAGCATGGGGTCGACTGCCTCTCTCATCCTCTCCAGTAGAATTCTGTTGAGAACCTTGCCTGGCACTGACAGGAGCATGATCCCTCGGTAGTTGCTGCAGTCCCTGAGGTCCCCTTTCTTTGGCAGCTTGATGACGATCCCTTCTTTCCACTGGGCTGGCACCTCTTCCTTCTCCCAGATCTTGCTGAACAGGCTGTGCAGCATGTTGACGGCTGTCTCTGTGTCTGCTTTAATGGCTTCTGCTGGTATCTCGTCCGGCCCTGCAGCTTTCCCATTTCTCAGTGTCATGATGGCTTTCCTGATCTCCGCCTTAGAGGGCTTGTCACAGTTGATGGGTAGTTCTGTCTCAGCTGGTGGGATGTCTGGTGGTGTTTCAGGGATGGGGCGCCAGAGAGCGCGCAATATTTGGCCGGGCTGTGTTCTGAACTGTACCAGAGTAAGTACGGATGTTGTCAGTTCCAGTCTGTCTACTGTATTGCTGAGGTAATCCTACTCACTTACGTTCTTTTAGTTGTAAGTAATGTGAGCCTTCGGCTTTTAAGAACCCAAGCCCGGACTACCCCTGCCCGCTCTATAATAAGACTTGTTAAAAAGAAACAGCCACTGCACATCTGTGGGAGCCACTTCAAACCACTGTGTTGCAAGGCATAGGCCTTCCTGCTAGACCTGAGACCGCAGCAGATTGCATAATAGTGGCTCCTAGTGATTTGGAGGTTTCAAGTAAAAATGTGTTTTATTCATGGACTTTTAAGAGTCAGTGTGCATGCAGAGAAATTTGTATAGGTTTTTTGTTGTTGTTGTTGTTTTGGGGGGTCATAATGTCAGTTTTTTAAGCATATGGTAAAGACAGCTTTATGTGAAAGTATATATATGTACATGCATATTATTTCTTACACAGGCAGCAAGGCAGGTGAGTCACAGAGGGACAAACGTAGTGGATTTTCCTTTTAAATTCTTTTCAGCACTGCTATAGGTCTGTCTAAATAGATTTTCAGCTTGGAATCGTGTTCTCAGATCATACAAATAGTCCTGAAGTCCTGCATGCATGTTCTGTCAGGAAGAATTATAAAATACATGTATCTGCTTCATCATAATATACACTTTTTCATCGGGGGGGGGGGGGGGGAGATGGGTTGTATACTTAGGTGCAAGCAAAAAGATGAGTGCCTGAGTTGAGAGAAAGGTGCAGCTTATGTTTTGTCATGATACAATGGGCAGTCATTTTGAGTGAAGCTTCATGCACAGAGCATCTACTGAAATATGTTAACTGCTTTCAAATCTCTAATATTGGTTTCATCATGCTTTGGAAGCTTTAGAGTTGACAGTACTTGATAACATACTGCACTGACTGAATAATACATACCAGCAACTTTCTTATTTATTTATCTTTAATAACAAAAACTGAAAAAACAAAGTTTTTTTCAGAATTAGTTTACTGTGACAGTGATTCGATTTTTGTGATTTTTTAACACCTTGCAAATTTATACATTTGTGTGTCAGTCTATGATTTTTTTTTTTTTTTTTTTGGCTTTTGCTTTTGGCTGCATTGCACAGAGGAGGGTTATGAACTTCCATAAATGTCCCCACCCCACACTTCGTCTCATTTACAAAGTTCTCCCTCCATTGACAAATTGGCCTCAAGTGTTGGTTGTTCCACTGTAGGTCAAAAGCGATCACTTCTACTCCTAGCAAGAGCAAAATAACTGTACTGTATACATTTACTGATCAACCCTCTCTCTTTCAGCAAACACTATCGGTAGGGTCAGTGTCCAGCTTGTCTGATGTGGTTTTTTTATTTTTTTTATTTTTTTAAATTCTTTTTAAACTTGCCTTAAGTCTGAACAGGCATAAAGCATGGCTTAAAATCTTCCACTTTTTGGAGGATTTCCACCTTTCGCTAGAGCAAATTTTTATCCCAAAAAGTGTGTCATCCTGAAGCACTTTAGATCATGCCAAAATTTGATGTTGTTTTTATTGACTTACAATATCACTTTTTCACTATTTTGTTTTGAGATGTGAGTCCAGAGATGATTTTCCATTTTATATCTGCTATTTAATGGACAATAAAGTAATTTTGAATTTGACAGTGAAAATGCACCAAACTGCACAGATTTTAGTCTAATAAAAAAAATAAAATAAATAAAACATCCGTGGAGCATGCTTCCGGACTATTTTAAGCCCCGGTCAAGTCAGACAGACGTAAGATCACTACCTACCGTTACCTTCTTGCAACATGTTACACTTTTTAGAACATTGATTATGTGCTGGTTAATATACTGATTTTTACTGTACTTTAAGAATATAAAGTCCATAGAGGTTCAACATTAGTTATGTTGCACATCTACTGCAACTTATTCCACTGATTTTTAGAGTGTATGAGAACTGGAAACTGTTTTGGTTTCTGGTTGGTATATTGATTCGGGATTGGGGTGGGTCAGGGAAGTGAGGGAATGGTGGGGGAAGAAGGGGGGGGGGGGGATGGAAGCAGCTTTTGGCTTAAGCCTTTGCACCAAGTATAATGAACCTATGTACACACTATACTCAGTGTATAGGTGGCTTTATTTGTTTTGGTGTGTTCGGGTGGGTTAGTTTGCTTTGGAAAGAAGCACTGTTTTGGTCACGCTCTCTCTTCGCAGGCTTTGAAAAGAGCCTAGATGTATCAGTATGCTGTGCCTCCAGCGTCAGTTTTCTCTCTCTCTCTCTCTCTCGTGAATTTTTGCGTTCTAGTTCTAAACCTGTTTGCATTTTGCATGTTTAGACAGCAAGGTTGAAAACTGGCCGGCAAACCAACAATTTTTTATGGTTTTAGAATAAAGTTAAACTGCAGTATAGTTATTTCTCCCCAACCTCCCCGTCCCCTCTCCCTCTCTTATTGTTGTGCCCAAGTTGTTCAGCTACAGTACGTGTATACACTTCATTCCATGTCATGCACAGGTTTTGTTTTTTAAATTTTCTAGTTCCGTTTGTTTGTATTTTGATGTGGAATGAGTGTGTACATCTGTCCATTTGCGTGTGTAGAACACGTTTATTAGTGTGTGCCACATTCCAGGATGGTGTGCATTGCATATCTCTCCTGTGCTATTCTCAAAGTAGAGTAACCCTAAAATTCCGCAGAGGCGTCAGTTTGTTGACGATGTTGTGGTATTGATTCAGCCAGTATTTAAGTATGCTTAATTAGCAGCAGTCAACGCAGGTTTTATCATAGCATTTTTTCACCCTTATGAGTAAGCCAGTAGCCATCAGTCAGGGCTTCAGATCTGTGGGAACTCTTAGGGAACATAATCTATTCTGGCTGACTGGAAAAAGTAGAGGATATTTGCCTCTCCGCTGCCATCAACTGTTAGCTGTTGCCTCATCATCATCTTGGTGTGTGTGTGTGTGTATGTGTGTGTGTATGTGTGTGTGTGTAGAAGCCGGGGGCAAAGGAGGTCGCACATCGTGTGTTTATAGTTAAATGTATGTGTGGAGGCAAGTTGCGTATGTTTGTGGGTGAGTGTGTGTTGATTGTAAGGCGCCCTGAGCTCCTGCGGGAGGGTGGGCGTCCCTTAAATTAATTACTGATATTATTTTTATTATTACATTTGTCCTGAATAAGAATAAACTGACAGAAAAAAACGGTAGGACATAATTATGTCCACCTTGATTAGAAAATAAACGGATGTTTTGAAATGGCTGATGTCTGATGCAGTTAGGAAGCCCTGGTCCCTGTAAAACTATGGGTATAAATAGCTGAGACTGGCAAGAAACATGCACAACTTATTGCATTATTGTACTGTTTTCGCAGCTATGCATCTCCACTATGGTGACATGACAGACAGCACGTGTCTGGTGAAGCTTGTCAGCCAGATCCAGCCCACTGAAGTCTACAACCTTGCAGCACAAAGTCACGTTAAGGTCAGGATCGGTGCACTAGATTGATGTTCAGTTTGAACAGCTGTGCATAATCAATTAAAGAAGGGCTAGTTTTTCCTTTTTTTGTTTTTCGTTATCAGCGTAGGTGAGGGAATGTCAGGAAGCTGTGCATGGTAATCGATTGATGACTGGTGTGAACAATGAGCCAGTGACAAAGCACGCAGTAATCCTGCAGTGGGTCGGCGTGACAAGACAAACTTACGCCCTGAGGGTTTTACTTTAGGTTTTACTTTAGAGTAAAAATATAGTTGTAAAAAAAATTTGATTTGGAGAGAATACAGAGAGGCAGTTTGGGTATTTTGAACCCTGATGAAGCTTGTTTATTATATATTTGGGTTGTGTCTTTCAGTGGTGCTTCAAGCATTGCTAGAATTGTATTGCATAATATGTAAGGGCAATTTTTCTGATAGGTGTCATTTGAGCTGGCAGAATACACAGCTGATGTGGACGCCACTGGCACCCTCCGACTGCTGGATGCCATTCGCACCTGCTCATTCGCAGATCAGGTGAAATTTTACCAAGCTTCCACTTCAGAACTGTACGGCAAAGTGCAAGAAATTCCACAGAAAGAGACCACTCCATTCTACCCGCGCTCTCCATATGGTAGGTTTGCCATTACAGACCAGCAGTACCATGCATACTTCATAGCTAATGCGTATCCTTTTTTATAAAAAATAGACCATTGCCCCCATATGTTTAAAAAAGTAATGCATGTTAAGTGCTATCCATTGGTTAGTACAAAGATGGGGGTAATTTTTTTTTTTTTTTTTTTGGGGGGGGGGGGGTTGAGAAGAAGAAGAAGAGAAAGAGTAAACTAAACATGGAGGATCAGTTGGTTAGCTTGGTGATGTGAGTTTTTGAAATCGTTGCCAGTACGGTTTAGCATTAGTTTCTGTGTATGTGTGTGTTGTTGTTGAAGTGGATTCATGTGTTGTGCACACCAGTGGTACATCTGACTGAATATATGTGCTACTATTTCAGGTGTGGCCAAGCTGTATGCGTACTGGATTGTGATCAACTATAGGGAAGCCTACAACATGTTTGCATGCAATGGCATCCTCTTTAACCACGAAAGTCCACGCAGAGGTTCGTCAACTTTCTCTCTCTCATTCTTTTCAATATTTGTCTATGAGAGCCCTGATTATTCAAGGTGAACAATTAAATTAACTCTCAATTGTAACTGATTGTTAGCCAAGCACACGATAGATCATGTTTTTTTTTTTAATGTCAGTTAGATCTGCCATTTCATTAATTTGTATAAATGCTTTCTAAACTGGTGCTTCTATTGCTGTATTTGCAGTACTTTGAGGGGTGGTAGAAGTTGGCAGTCAATCAGTTTTAGTAGCGTGATGTAATATGTGAAACTTACATCCCACATGTGAAACTTGGCAGGAGGTCCTTTCAGTACCAGGTCCCGAGAGTTTGGAATTCACTTCCTCTAGATGTCCGTCAGTCTCCATCTTTCACAGTTTTTAAAAACAAACTAAAAACCCATTTCTTCCAGTCAGCCTTCTCTCCCTCTTAGTTAATTAGCTGCGCAACTCTATCCATCTGTAAATACTTCCCCCCCCCCCCTCCCCCCAGCTCTTTTTATCGAGACCCCAGCTGTATGTTATGGAAGTGGTGTGTGTGTGTGTAATTGTAGAGCGCTCTGATCCAGCGTCTGCTGGGATACTGCGCTATATAAAGGCAATTTATTATTATTATCATCATTTATATGTCTGTGTGTGCATAATCCCAACAGGTGAGACATTTGTGACACGCAAGATCACTCGTGCTGTGGCGAAAATCACACTGGGTCAGCAAGAAGAGCTTCATCTTGGAAATCTTGATGCCAAACGTGACTGGGGACACGCCAAGGATTATGTCGAAGTATGCACAGCATATTTTCTTCCTGTTTCGTCATGGTTTTTTTTTTTTATTTGACAAGTTTGGTACATTGTTGCATACAATACATGATACATGAAGTGTTGCTTTGGACAGTGTGCTAGTAAGGTAAAACTGTAGTCAGATTGTGTAGTGTATAAGAGTCATTTGCTTTCCTTCCATCAGCACTATTTCTTATTTCTGCTTTGTTACAAGATAGACGCTTCCACCTTTGTTAAACAATGTTAGGATAGCACACCCTGTGCGCCCGTCTTGGTAAAGGGAGACAATGTCGAAAGTACTTGGGTAAATCCAGTCGCCACTCTCTGGGGCACAGAGTCTTTCAGTGGAAAGTACCTCTGTGCACAGTGGGGAAATGGCGCTCACTGCGCTACCGTGACGGGCCTAAATTGTCTCGGTGCTCTCAAACACAAGGTCGCGCACTATGTCATCCTTGACCAGCTTTGAACCCAGGGGGATCCTCAATGGCGCAAGTGATGGCAGGCTGTCTTCAGAGTGAAAGTAGGCGTGTTTCTAAATCAGAGACATACGTAACATGTCTCTGTCTGAATGGACAGATCTATTATTACATTCAGTCCTAGAGCACGGGTGTGTATGCTTTTGTAATCGTCTCTTATTCCACCACAAGGCAGTTACGTGATCGTCTGCACCGTGCAATAATACTTGCCTGTAGAGTGCAACACCTTGGCTTGTCAGAGTGCAACCCCCTTACCGTTTACTCACATCCTGTTGGATCAGTGTACCACGTAAACAGTGCCATCAAAGCGCAACAATAATTGTCCGCTGGCAAAGATTTTGTGTAGACAGAGAGGCGCTGTGGAAGCTGCTAAGGCACTATGGAGTCCCCGGGAAGATCATCTCCCTGATCCAGTGCACCTACCAAGACATGAGCTGCAGGATTGCCCATGCCGGCCAGTTGTCAGAAAGCTTCGAGGTGAAGACCGGAGTCCGCCAGGGATGCCTGTTGTCCCCGTTTCTCTTCCTCCTGGTCATCGACTGGATCATGAAGACCACTACAGCAGGCAGGAAAAACGGGATACAGTGGACACTCTGGACGCAGCTGGATGACCTCGACTTCGCGGACGACCTGGCGCTCCTGTCTCACAGCCACAGCCAGATGCAGGACAAGACTACGTGCCTGGAAGCCACATCAGCCGGAACAGGGCTCAAGATCAACAGGAAGAAAACCGAGCTGATGAAGATCAACACCACTGCCAACACACCAGTCACAGTCGGTGGAGAGCCCATCAGGGAGGTGGAGTCTTTTGTCTACCTGGGGAGTGTGGTTGATGGACAGGGAGGCACAGACCGAGACGTCACAGCCAGAATCGGCAAGGCAAGGGCAGCAATGGTCATGCTGAAGAACGTCTGGGCATCCAAAGTTGTCAGCATAAGAACCAAACTTCGCATCTTCAACTCCAACGTGAAGTCAGTACTGCTCTACGGATGCGAAACATGGAGGACAACGAAGACGATGCAGCAGAAGATCCAGACATTTCTCAACACCTGTCTGAGGCGCATCTTTAACATCCGATGGCCAGAAAAGATCCGGAATGAAGAGCTGTGGGAGCGAGCGGGGCAGGAACCAGTGGCCAAGCAGATCCTGCGGAGGAAGTGGGGCTGGATTGGACACACCCTCAGGAAGCCAGCATCCAGCACCACACGCCAAGCCCTGACATGGAACCCGCAGGGGAAAAGGAAGAGAGGCCGGCCTCGCAACAGCTGGAGGCGGGACACTGAGGCAGAGCTATGTAAGCAGGGGACCAACTGGACTGGAGTGGCAAGACTAGCCCAGAACAGAGTGCGATGGCGAAGGGTTGTCGATGGCCTATGCTCCACGTGGAGCCAAGGGCCTAAGTAAGTAAGTAAAGATTTTGCCCAAACGAAAAGTGGTCGGATATTCAAGACTTCGTTTCAAATCGAATCATATGACACACAAGTCTCTGCTTTTCTAAAAAAAATTCGCCATTTTTAAAAATGGCGCTGGGTGTAAGCAGTCACATTTTCACGCCCCGCCGAAAAGGGACTGCACTCTGGAGTCTATCCAGTCGCTAGTTTCACGGTTACCTCCCTTACCCCATGCAGGCGTTGGCTCCGGCATGTATCTGTGTGTGTGTGGGCAGGCTATGTGGCTGATGCTCCAGCAGGATAAGGCTGAAGACTTTGTTATCTCTACTGCCGAAACGCATAGCGTGCGAGAGTTTGTGGAGAAGGCTTTCAAGATTGTGGATGTTGACATTGTGTGAGTACATGTATAATTATGGGGAACATTCCCTGAATGAGCCCAGACTCAGTAGCATACATAATTTTCACAACTATTTCGAGACATCTGCAGTTGTTGCAGTAGCATGCTACTGATAGGAGTTTGGAACTTAAGACAACTGATATTGAAAAACGTGCAAATATGAACCAGAAATACAGATTTGAAAATAAAGTCCAACCTAAGACACTAGTTCCTGATACTGATACAGGGATGTAGGGATATAAACAAAACAAAAAGCATAAGAAACACACTAATCAGATGTAATCCGCCCGCATATTGTGTAACGTTTCTGTCTTATTCAGCAACTTGGATGGGTCTGCTTCAAGTGCATTTTCTTCTTTGGGGGATAATTTTATGACTAAGATTTCCTCATGACATGTTGACCACAGGTGGGAGGGCACAGGTACAGATGAAGTGGGCAAGAACAAAGCCACAGGAAAGGTGCTGGTGAGGGTCAACCCCAAGTATTACCGTCCCACTGAAGTGGTGAGTGTCACATATTGTCTCTAACAAAATCTCAGGGTGTTGTTTGTGGGGAACGAACAGGGATAAATCCAGTGAAGAGGTACATGTACATGCATCCTTTAACAGAAAAAAATAGCACCCTGAAAGAAAACTACATGTTTGTGCATGACACAAAAAACGAGGGATCAATCACAAATGGTTTTGGTGGAAGCCTCCAGCCTACGGACAGAAGACAAGGGAACCTGTTCTGATAGACATTACTGAAATGTGTTGTGAGATTGTTTTGTGTGAGCATGAATTTTGAATGGATTTTAAAAGTCTGCAAACAAAATTTTGTGTTTTACAGGAATTTCTGCTGGGAGACTGCACAAAGGCAAAAACAAAACTTGGATGGGAGAAGAAGTATTCCTTTGATGTAAGGATGCATCCTATCTTTTATACTTTAATTTGAACATAGTTCAGCTTGAAACAGATATTGATAGTGCCATCTGATGACTAAGTTAATATTCAGTAGTTGACAGTGTTGCTTAGAAAAACAGAAAAAAGTTGTGTACACAAACATGCCTTTACATAATTTAAGTTAAATGATCCTGACAATGTCCCATACTTCTGTGATGGAATTTTTTTCCTTGGAGGCAGTAAAGTCTGTGACTGATGTTTCACTGCTGTTCAGTCTGCGGAGAGTAGTCCTTTCTTCATTCTTCCTACGTCAGTAGTTGTACCAAGACTTAATTCTGATTGTGTGTGTGTGTGTGTGTGTGTGTGTGTGTGTGTGTGTGTGTGTGTGTGCAGGCACTGGTGAAAGAGATGATGGAGGCTGACCTTGCCCTCATGAGGAGCAACCCTACAGCCTGATCTCCCGTTATGCAGTTTCTAACTTTGATAAGCCAGTGAGTCAAGATCCTTTTTCACACCACTATTTTGTAAATTACAACATTGGTAAGCAAGTGGCATCAAACGTCCCTCCACCTGTTTGTGTGGTGGGTGCTGTGCTTACTGCTCTTCTCTTGTTATGTGTCAAATTAGCATCCATCGCCTTTCGTGACATTCGCTTTGTTCAAGGCAACAGTGTGCTCGCACTTGGAAGCAGCATATATACTGTATCGCATTGTGCTTATGCATAGCAGACACCTGTACTGTAAATCTTAATCATCATGATGTAGAGATTTGACAGTATTTGCTCCATTTCTCATTATAGGTCATTTATTTGTTCTTCTGTCTGCTACTGAAAGGAATTTACAATGAAGGAAAATGCAGTGTTGGATTAACCAGCTATGGACCCAGACAAATATATGTTGTTAAGCACTAAACGGATGTACTTTTTTTTTTTTTTCAGGTGTGGGAAGTAAGGTTGTCAGGTGTATCAAATTCAGTGGTACTGAGGACACAAGAAAGATTTAGCAGTTGACAATCTGTCCGTCTTTTGATGAACTGAATGTATTGGGAGCCAGATGTGTGAAATTTTGCATACCTGTATCACATTTAAAAAGACAAAATGCACATTCACATCAGTAATATTTTTAATTAATGTTCTGTAGAAAGAGGGAAGATTTATTGTCAATTTCTTTGTCAAAAGTGGGTTTTCATCATATCTGGTGTTGGTGAAAATATATTACTTGGTCATATGTATTTATTAGTTTATCTCCTCTTTTTCTGTCTCCTCTACTTTTACTTACTGAATGGTTTAATGTTAACCTTTTTTCTTTATTTACAGTTAATGGTATTGACATGCAATGTCCATGTGAAAGTTTTCACTTTTTGAAACGAAAGTTGGAAATTGAATGTCGTAAACATGTCCCAAAAAATCATTTATCAAATTAAAAGTATTGTCCCAGCTGTTGTTGAGGTGTCAGATGGACAAGTGTTTTTTTTAAATTGTGTTTTCTTTCGTAATTCATTCATTTTTCTTCCCATGTTGAATGCATGTACTTGTGCCTTTTGCAGTGCAGTGGGATGCACATTTTCAAATCTGCTGAGCATGGAAATCCTTTTACACACTGCATCCACATCACCAGTTAAAGGATATCCGTATTATTCACATCCCAGCAAAACCTCATCTGTGCATTGTTACTGTTTTTTTCACTCACTCACAAGTTTGGTAGGGACGCCTATGTACGTAATACTAATTATGATTCTTAAGTAATGAAAACTTACAAAGTTTGTTGAATGATTTCGTGTTTCGCAAATTTGTTTTTAATCATTTTTCATTCGCTTAATGTCACTGCCGTGTTACATATGGAAGAGGACCATGTGTATTGTTCTTTATCTCTGCGTGACATAATCTGCATGACTGCTGAGGGGTTTTGTTCAGTTTGTGGTTACACTATATCATTGTGAGACTTGGCAGATAATCTTTATTGTTGGCAATTACAAATTTAATATTTTACAGGTTTTTGTCCTGATTTGAAAGAGATTTCTGGATATTGTACATTTTGTGTATTGCCTTTATGTGGGAATGAAAGACAACTCAAGACTGTTTTTCCTTTGGTTTAGAAATCCAAGGTTGTGCCCCTTGAGCCTGCCTGTCTGATGCGCCATGATGTGTGACTTTTCTACTGTCAGATCTGAGATGTATGCTCTCACGTGCTCAGATGCAGCTTTTTTGTTGAATATTTAAATTGCTGGTATCATGTAATAGCTGTTGATGTGTTTAGAAACAGAAAACATTGATTTCATGTGTTGAAGACTCAGTGCTAAGTGCAAATTCCAGGCATCAATTCCAGGCATCAAGAAACGGATGATTGTCTGACAAATGGTAGAGTGTGTAGGTATGCGTGCAGTAGAGGCAGGAGGTGCAGTTTCAGTATACATGTAATACTTTGCGGATACATTCCTTTCACTGAATTTTATGTTTAGAAAGGTTGGAAAGATGAAAAAATTCCTGTTCATAATACATGTTTAACAAGTATTTCACTAGTGTCAACTTTTTCTGCTATGGTAACTATACGAATTGTTAAATGTTTTGTTGGTTGTTGATCATTAAATAAGAAAAGAATATTTGAGTAAGCTGCTCAGATCCAAGAAATAGATGTGGAGGGTTTTAATGTCCTTTTCCACCGCATACAGGTTATAATAGACAGGGCAACGGGAAAATGCCAGCATAGATTTTTGGCTTCCAGACTTGATTCGAACATACTAGAAATAGGGGAGTGAATGACCGTGGAATCCCTGTAAAAATCAAATAGTTAACTTTAAAGTTAAATCCACATTTTTGTAGCTGCTGCTTGCTTCCTGTTTTCTTTGATTGTATTTATTGTTCTCTAAACGCATGCACTTACTGCAGATCTGTCATGTAGTCTTGAAAAGCTTAATGAATTGAAATGTTTATGTATGCACAGTTGATAAATAGGTAATCAAAAACAAATCTGAACCACACCTTAGAGAATAATTGCAAACCATGTCTATCAAATTCATTACCTGTGTGAGTGTCAAAGGATTTCAAACACAGTGTTTCTATGCAAGTGTACATGAGAACCACTGGAATATCTACTTAGACTGTGCATGCTGTGGAAGACAACAACAACAAAAGCACAGTTTGATTACAAGTACATTACTACAAAATGAACAGTACTACAGGGCTTGAAATCATCTACCTTTTGGCTAAAAGTTTTCCTCCCTTCAGAAAATGTGTTTATTCTGAAGAAAACTTAAAATCATGCCACAATCCACCAAACTGCACAGATTTTAGTGTAATGCTAAACATTTTCCTCCCTCAAAAAAGTGTTTTCTCCACTGAAGCACATAAAATCAGATCAAAATGCACAAATCTGTACAGATTTCAGTCTAATTTTAAAAAACAAACAAAAAACCAGATTCATGCCCCGGACAACATGTGCTGGGCCCGAATGTAAAAGTCGAGGTTAATTTAACCCACGGCTACAGGCCTAACCCAAACAAGGACAAAAGAACCCCCCCCCCCCCCCCCCAAAAAAAAAAAAAAAAAAAAGGAGGCGAAAAAAGAAGAAAGAAATCCTTCTATAACGGCATGGGCACCTTCCTGGAATGGACCCGCTTCCTGATTTAAAACAAAAAACAACAGAAATTAAACCCTAGAGCTAGTTTAGTTCGAGGTTAGACTCTAACCCGGGACTTAAATCCCTAACCTCGACTTCTACATGCGGAGCCTGGACGCCCGTAGCATAATGTGTTTGCTTTGCAGACAGGCGCTCCTGGTTTTACCACTTAGTCACTACATGCTACATGTATACACTTTTCCACCTCTTGGTCTGTAGACCATTATAATCCCTGTTACTAATATATCTTAGTGTCTATATGGATTGTACTCCATGAGCTTGCTTTTTTTTATTTTTTTTTATTTAAAGTTCTGCACTTCCTGTGATTAGTACACACTGACTGGCTTGTCTGTGTGTACACTACTGAAGTTCTGATCATCCTGGGGTGATGACATGTATTGAAGGTTTTTTTTTTTTGGTTTGTTTTGTTTTTGAAGTTTTGTTTTTGACTTGCAATAAATACGGTTATACCATTGGAAGGAATCTCAGTCTCAAAAAAGATAACCCTCTGTCTGTGTATCTGCATGACTATAACGTTAAATGATCACGGATGGCCAGACATTCAATGAACTCTGATATGCTATACGTATTTTCTTGTCTTTTCGTGGTTTGTGTGGCCCTCTTGTGTTCTCCATAGGCAGTAGAGCTGTATTGTTGTAAGTATGAACACCCTTACCTTACGGAATGACATCATTTCACCTCATGTCTATCATGATATCCTTGCTTGCTCTACCAGTTCAGCATTTAGCAACTTTTATTGTCTTTGAAGATAAGATAGTTATGGTAACACATGTGCGTGTAATATCATATGAAATCCGTTCATTTTACAAATGATACAATTTTACGAAAGATAAGATAGTAGTGGAAATGTATGTAATATGAAATTCATCATATTCGTGATACAATCTCTCACACTGTATCATGTCATACAGCGTTGTCCACCTCATTCCCTCCCCGTCAGGCTTTTTTCTTTTTTCTCGAAAGTATTGTCAAAACTGATCTTAATGAAGTTTCCGGCATGTTGCAAGTTCTTCCGTGCGGCCTAGCTCTGTGTGTGTGTGTGTGTGTGTGTGTGTGTGTGTGTGTGTGTGTGTGTGTGTGT
>JACVVK020000048.1:1165000-1230000 GCA_018292915.2 Batillaria attramentaria | reverse complement strand
CCAAACGTATAAATACAGAGAAACGGAAGTCAGCGCCACCAGAGACTTCAAGAGAAACCCGCTGTGTTGTTTTGTGCAGCATCTGATTGTTTTTATTCTGTTTTTGCCCGTCATTATTTGGCGTATATTTGGTAATTTTCTTAACGTTGGTAGTAGATTTTCAAACTTAAAAGTGTAACACATGTTGTGAAAGGAATGCACTTTACTAACACGATTGCTCGCTTGTATAAATAAATAAATAAATAAATAAATAAATAAATAAATAAATAAATAAATAAATAAATGATGATAACTGAAGACAATTTAACTATAACGGTAATTTGAAATGTGTCAGTCATCATCTGTGAAAATTTACAACACACGAAACATAAAAAGTCCAATCCCTGGACAACATCTTTATAAGTTTGGGTCAATTTGATTGGCTTGCATGTGTGACGTCCTTTCTCATTCAGGTCTAACTGAGTTTCTCTCAGTGCTAACTTCCGACCATCAACGTTTACAAATCCAGGTATTGTTCACAACTAATGGGCGAAACGAAATCATACACTTTTCAGGTAGATTTCCGGTGGGAATTTTTCATTTGATTTTAAGCCCGGGACATCCGGTCGCCATGTTTGCTCACACCTGGACCCCAGATATTCGGACCGCGATCGGGAGGGGCAGAGAAACTGCGACAGTCATTCTTCTTTGAAAGTCTACTCTTGCCCATAGTTGTTGCTATGTACTGAACAAACTTAAACGCCCGTAACTAGACCACAGTACTCTGTAGGCTGATTCATTTGAGTTTGGTCGTGTTGACTATTTGAACAACGTTTTCCCGACACTTGCGTATTCAGTTCGGCCCGTTAGGCGCACTACTGATTTAGCTGTTAGGCGTACTGCAAAGGTGTAATATCCAATGATATTTAAATGTGCTTTGTTGCTGTTGTTCTATGCTTGGCAGACACTCAGTGACACGCACTGTTGACTTGACTTTTGAACGGATAAGACTTGTTAAAAGGACAGGCCACTGCACACAAGTAAGAGCCACTTCAAGCCACTGTTACGCAACTGAGGCGTTGGACTTCCCCGCAGGCTAGGCCCCAAACCGCTGCATATTACATAATAGTGGCTTGAAGTGGATCCTAGTGCCGTGATCTGACGACAAGCAAAATTGTGATTCAAGTTTGCATTTGATTTTAAGAGTTAAGAGCGTAACGTACATTTCGGACGAATGATTTTTCAATAATCGCAAAATCAGAACCACGAATATATCTTAAAAAAATAGATAGATAGATAGATAGATAGATAGATAGATAGATAGATAGATACATAGATAGATAGATAGATGGATAGATAGATGGATAGAGATGTGTGTGTGTGTGTGTGTGTGTGTGTGTGTGTGTGTGTGTGTGTGTGTGTGTGTGTGTGTGTGTGTTTGGGGGGGGGGGGGTAAGACACCAATTAAATTAGACACTTTCAACCACAACCGGATGTGTGCGTTCCGAGAAAGAGAAAGATTACAGTACTATCAGTTTTGAGATTGTTTTTTTGTTTTTTTCCAGCAGTAGGCGCAATACAATATCAAGACTGCGTCAAGGAAACAACATTTCAAGAACCAACAGAAGAATCAACAGTGACGTCACTGAGTATTCGTCCCGCGCAAGAGTCGATAGTTAAACACTTTTGTTACATTTACACTCCCACTTTTCAACGCCATTGTGCTACTCCGAGTCAAGCCAGGGCGTACAGACGTAGCTGGGGGTGCCGAAGAAATGACCCAGCACGTGCAACTCCAATTTGTTTGGCGACTTAAAGTTGGCCGAGGTCAGTTTATTTGGGCCCGGATTATCCCCCCTACTGTGGCGTTGAAACCGACAAGGAACCACTCTTTTCGCGTTTTTCCAGGCTCTGTAAACTAATTTACCGGGCTAAATTGGCAACAAAATAGTCTTTGTCACTACAGTTGTTATCTTGCTCCCGGGCACAGCGGGACAAATGACCTCCCCTTTCCCCACTAAGATACGCCGCTCAACGTCCAAAGCCGCAGCGAATGAAAACTCAGCTTCTGGTTGGCTGCGCTCACCGCTTCATGGCGCATGGCTGCGGGACAGTTATCGGCGGCCATCTTTGCGGACAAATAACTTTTCCCGTCGGCACCATTATCCCCGTTGTTTTTCCTACCTCGGCGCTAATAGGGGCCTGTCAAAACAGGGGGATAGTCGGGACTTTGATACCGGCCAAATCTAACGCAGGCTCTCAATCTGACCATTTCTAGCCCGAGGTTTTGTCTTGTTGCACACCGAATGAGCAGCCGGCTCACTTCACGCCAAGAGAAACACCTGACATGAACACGAAGCTTACACTTAAAGCGATCTCGCTTGGACGGCACGCAGGTATTTTTACACGCCACACGGTCGAGTGAAACAGCGCGGCAAACAGACCCTGTTTTGATAATAACTAAAGCAACACTATAACGGTTCCTTAAGTCTGATAGGTGTTAGTTTACGTTTCCCTCCATGATATCCCTGCTGTCACGGTGCGTGAGACCGAAACTTTCCCATGTTGACCACATGAACATACCCGCCGGTGTCTTCTGAATTTTTATTCCTCTTAGTCCCCCGCAAACGGCTTCAGTCGCGGTCATTTCAGTCGGAACAATTTGCCGAGTCTAAAATGTGCTAGACTGAAGACTTTACCGCTCGCGGCACTACACTAGCGGTTTTTTTTTGTTTTTTTTTTCCCCACCTTCCTCTTTCCCCGATTTTGGGGAATTTTAGTTTTCTGTTGAAGCATTTCTTCAGTCTGCAAATATTGCCTGCGGTCAAATAATTTTTTTCTATCCAATATATCGTCTGCGGAATTATTTTCCTGAGGTATTATTAAGCATCGAATTTTTAGCTGTCCCGATGTTAATTTCATGTCAGTTTAAAACCGCTGTACATTTTTTGGAATACTGCCATTATCACAGCTACACTGATGTCAAGTCCACGGTCTGACTGATTGACGGCGTATTATGTAAAGGGTGTTTTCTTTGTTGTCTCAGACTTTCAGTTTGAAGGACAACACTATGATTTCCTTAGTGCGAGTGACCTTCGTCCGTCGTATTATATGTGACACGAGACTCGTTTATTGAAAAAAAAAAAAAAAATAAGGAAAATGATTCAAACTCAAAAAAGAATTTTGACTTTGAATTTTTGCCACCTGACAGTGGTTTTTATCCCCCCTCATCCTCCCCCCAAAACAAGAACAACAAACAAACAAATAAAAACAACCAAATAAAGGAAACAACCAACTAACAAACACAAATAAACCCTAGACCCCCCAAAAATTTAAAACAACAACAACAACCAAACCACCACCAACAAAAAAAACCCCAACCCAATAACCAAAACCATAAAACCAAACAAAAAACCACCCAAAAATCCCAATAAGAACAAAAACAACAATTAAACAGCCTCCCACCCCCCACCCCCCCAATAAAAAAACAAACAAACAAAAAAACAACAACCACCCAGAAAACAACAAAAACACAAGCAAGGCTAAAATCAAAACCAAAAACACCAATAATAATAAAAAAACCCAAGAAACAATCAAAAAGAAAAACCAACCAATACCCCCCCCCCCCCCCCAAGAAACAACCAAAAAGAAAAACCAATCAAACAAACACCTCTATCCAACCCAAAAAAAAACCCCAAAAAACAACAAAAACAAAAACACCACTGACAACAAAAAAGAAAAACAAAACAAACAACAACAAAAACAAGTACAAAAAAAAAAAAAGATAAAAAGGAGATGAGAAAAAGACGAGAGGACACAAACACTGAACCGACACAATGTCCCAGAGGGGAAGAAAGTTATTTAAAAAAAAAAGAAAAAAAAGTTGATACATGTGGTACATGTACCGAGCTATCCTATCCTGTTACGTTCTGAGAATGGTGAAATTGAAAATTCTTAGGGGGGGGGGGGGGGGGGCTATCAGAAACCAACAAATCCACACTGAGAGTCGTCGTCACCAAGCCTACACTGGTACCTTTCTGTAACACGTCACCGATCCCGTGTAGCTCACGCCCTAAGACGCTGTCCAAGCAACCAGATTATAGTTCGTCAAATTATTGATCTAATCTCTTCCCACGCATGCGAGCAAATAGCGGAGAATTGGACAACTAATTGCTAAACACAAGGACCGATGATTATACACGGCTAGAACTAATGGTCTTACAAGAGGGGTTAGGAGGCTAAACAGAGCGGGTAGGTGTTCGGGTGTTGGGTAAACAGTCTTCCGTACCCGTCCGAAGTGTTCTTCAACTCACTTTTCGTGGCTACCACGAGTTATGGGTCGACCGCCATCACGGATGCCCAAACTGTACAACGCTGACTGGAGAATAGCTGTTACGTGTACTTACGGAACTATGGGCAGCGTATACATACATACATCATCCGTACGCAGGTGGAGCGGGGGGGGGGGGGGGGGGGCGAGCTGCACTATGGCGGCTCGGGTTGAGAGTTCAAATCCCCGGCATTGGGAGGCATTGGATATTTGCCTTGTTACCTCTGTGTTTGATACCATACCCGCACTGTGTAGCACGTTGTCTGGAGGGTGGGTGTTTGGGGGTTTAACGTCCTTTTCCACCACATACGGGCGATATCAAAGACGGGGCGACGATGAAAAAGCCAGCACACATATTTGGCCCCAACCGGGATACGAACTCACGACCCGAGCATTAGAAGTCCAACGCTCTACCATTCGGCCACCCCGGCTCCCCGGGTTGTCGATTTGGAGAAAAGTGGCGACGCACACACGGGGGATAACCACGTGACATGAAGGATTACGAGGTGTCCGTGATTTCTGATGAGAAAGCATTGAGGCACCGTCCATTGAGTGCTAGACAGTGTCGATCCACGCGGTTCTTCGCATGGCATTGGACATCGCGCACTCTTTGGACGGACCATCCTCGTATCCGACCGTGCTCCCTGTGCTTTACGTGGCAAGTTTACCCTCCGCGGTACGTGTAGTTTGGTTCATCTAACTCAGAACAGAACCTATAGAGATTGTGGTATACGAACTACCTCCGTGACAACTGCAAATAGGTGTGGAGTGGTTTAAGTTGACAATACGTGTACCTCTGCCGGTCCGGCATACATCTGACCAAAAAAACAAAAAAACAACAGCAACAACAAAAAGCGATTTCTTCAAAGGCACGGGCGATTCACGCCTGGTACCTGTGGCCAATGAAAAGGTATTGCTCTTACGGTAAGATCTCGACCATCTGCTCCGAGTCCTGAATAAAAGAACGCTTTGCACAAGAGCGTACTCGCTGTATAAGACGACTGAAACCGGCTTAAATCGTACTAGCCGGGATGAATCGCAGTTCGCTTAAATGTTAGTCAATTTGGCTGTCCACTGCGACTACGAATTAAGCGGTAGTCATTATTATGGCGCATTATTTTGTGTGTGTGTGTGTGTGTGTGTGTGTGTGTTGGGGGGGAGGGGGAGGGGAGGTGCGTGTACTAAACACGCTCGGCCGGGCTATAATTATTTCGTACACTCCGGGTACCCGTGACCGATGAAACGAAAATATTCCTCAGTGAAGTAACCCCAGTAACATGAACAAGAGACGAGACGACACTGGGTATGCTTTTAGCATGTATGACAGCATTATGGTGTAAAACAACAACAACAAACAAACAGAACAAACCAAAACCCGAACCCCCCCCCCCAAAAAAAAAAAAAAAAAAAAAAATCTGTGACTGCATGTCGATACGGATCCCGCGGTAGTCATCTTTAAGACGTGAAGTTTTCGGACCGCGGAAGCGGTGCAGTCAACCGTGACGCCCACCATAATTTGTTATCAATAGCAAAGCTGGGGACTTGAGCAGAGTGAAGTGGAACTGCAGAGTAAACGGACTGAATGTGACCGTGATCCCCCCTTCCCTCCTCCAGGTGTGTTTACCGATGTTCGTGACGACGACACACGGCCGTGCAATACAATCCTAGTGTAGAACGTCAGTGACGGTATAATCGTGCTAGGTGAAACTGAGCTTCTCACATGCACACGGTCTCTTTATTTTATTTTTTTATTTTTACTACTTTATTGTCCCTTTCGGGAAATTCGGGCTGTTTCCGCCGTCAGTGGTAAGAGTGTCGCCGCGGTGCAGCGCCACCCAAACTACCTATCCTTTTCTATTTGTATGTAAAAAATAAATATATCGTAGAGGATGGCGTAACTATCTTTACAAGTTCCGCTAAAAAAAAAAAAAAAAAGCTGGCGACAGAAATAAAATGATGGGATAAAGACAGAGTGACCCCCCCCCCCCGAAAGGAATATAAACAAACAAAACAAAACAGAATGAAGTTAAATGAAATATCGTTGGCTCCCAATTCACAATGTGCGCAGAAACAAATGAACGGACACATAACAACAGTCAGGCATATAGGATTTAATCCATATTCATATTCATAGCACGAAACATAACCAACTGAATTAAATAGAAAAGACATAACTTCAAATGAAATACACCGTATAAATATAAAACGTTATTGAACTGTACTTAAACGAAACTGAAAACAGAGTAAAACAGTTAAATATTACGTGAAAAATCCAATACCCCCCCCCCCCCCCCGGTCTCCCTTCCCCCCCCCCCCCAAAAACAAAACAAAAAAAAAAAATCCTCAGCCACTTCCAAATCAAACAGAATAACGTACAACTCATTTCATACCACCTTATTATTTTTGAAAATCACAGAAAACAGAATACAGTTTTAAAATTCATAAAAAAAAGATTTTTTTAAAAAAAAAAAAAAAAAACGACTTAAAAAAGAAAGAAAAAAAGAAGAAGGAAAAAACAAAACACAAAGAAGCCAAAAAGAAAAAAGACAAACTTCAAAGGAGTGATACCTTTGTCTTTAGAATCAACAGACAAACAGACTGTAGGGCCAGTAATATTAGTGAGTAAATAATTCCTCCGCTACTTGTCTTCCTTTGCCCGCGAACCACCTTCGGCATGTCGTAAAAGTCGCAACGCCACCGGTAGATTGTAAATCATAAAGCGGTGCTAGAATATACAACTGCCGCTTCGGACCTCATTTTTGTCCGGAAACGTAAACTTTCTAAAAGGCGGTTGCTTATTTTTTCACAGCCTGCGGGACATAACCGTCAAAACACATGATGCTTGCTTTTCTGACGGACGATGTGTTGATATTAAGGGTGATAACCGAACGACAAAAGGGAGATAAGTACAGACGACAAACCTCAGACCATACCGCCCCGGCAGATCACTACGCGCCCGTCTGTTCCGCCGCGGGTAAAATAGTTCCGTTGTCTGCTGCGGATTTTTGTAATATGCGAAAGGTTTGGCGATGACTGTATTTATATAAGATTTCGTTATGTAAGCCCGCAAGGAAGATGAGATGTTGTGTATCGTGTATGGACGGGATCTTCTTCAGTTCCAGATCCAACATGACCGAACCCAAAACGTAAATGTTTAGCAGGCCTTCAGGATAACAGGCTTCTTTCCTGAGGATGGAACACACTATTCTTTTGCTAGCTGATCACACATAACCAATATATTGAAGGGGAAAAAAAAACAACCTGGAAAAAGAGGTCTGTGTGTAAGAGAAAGACGCGCATTAACAGTCAAACACGAACACTATCCTTCACGAATATACATACCCGGGATTACGCGCATTCAACAACAACAACAACAACAACAACAACAAAATCTGTTTACTTGCACTCCTTATAATAATAATAATAATAATTATAATAATAATAATAACTGTATATTGTGTGGGCGCTTTTCCCAATTTCTTGGACTCGCTCAAAGCGCCCTGAGCTGAACCCAACACGCACGCTCACGTGAATCACATACATTCTCTCGCACACTGGACATGAACACATTACAATCACGTAGTGCGAAGGGTCAGCTCAGCTATTTAAGTTTAGGAAATAAGAATTGCATTTATTTTCGAATTTTGTGGGCTGAATATTTCCGAATCAGAGGGGGAGGAAGGCGGAGTACCCGGAGAGAACCCCCCGACGATCGGCCCGAATGAACGGTGCCACGTACAAGAAGGAAAAATTCTTTGCCCGGAGTGGACTCAAACCTGACCTCTCGCATTGGTGGCGAAGTCTCTTTACCACTAGACAACCGCTCGCCCCAAACGGGTTTACCTGTATACAATGCCCAACTGGGTGTAGCTGTTTCTTGTTTCCCAAGCCAAATGTCAGCAGACTGAAGAACATTTGACAAAGAAAACAAACAAATTCGCGTGTACGTATGTCCCTTAAAAAAAAAAGTTCGCAAGCGTACATGTTAGGAATACTCCCGAAAGAGATGTAATGTTCTGGGCCCGTACGTAAAACTCGAGGTTAATTTAACCCACGGCTACGGGCCTAACCCAGACTAGGACAAAAGAAACCCCCATACAAAATTAAATAAAAAAGGAAGCGAAGAAAGAAAGACACAAATTTCTTCTGCAACGGCATAAGCACCTTGCTGGAATCGACCCGCTTCCTGATTTAAAAAAAAAAAAAAAAAAAAAAACAGCGGAAAATTTAACCCTAGAGCTAGTTTAGTTCGAGGTTAGACTCTAACCCGGGGCTAAACTCCCTAAGCCCGACCTTTACATGCGGGCCCTGCCTTCATATGTAGAGTGATTGAGAAGTGTGGTAAATTGCATGTTTCTTAAGTGATTACTAACCTAACTGTCTGGGGGCAAAAATCGGTACGCCTTTATATGTTGTGTGGATGGGTCAGCTGAAGGTTATTATTCGTCCAGGTTCAATTCTGTGCTTGGCACACTCGTTTAAAAAAAAAGTTATCTGACGGCTGCAGTGTTATCATCATCATCAATACCACCGTCAACAACTTAAAAAAAAAAAAAAAAAAAAACCTAAAAAAAAAACCCAACAGCAACAACAAAAGCCAACACTTGACATGTGAAGAAGGTGATGGTGCATGCATATTGTTTTGCCGTGGGAAGAAAGAAAATGGTTTAAAAGGACAGTGCTATTTGTTAGTTCATTGGAATATCGATTTAATAATAATAATAATAATAATAGGAAAAGCTACAACAGTAAAGTGTTTAATTAGTCCATGCCAGGTACAGCCGGCATTGCTTGACTGATCCTCAAGTTACACTGGCTTTCCTGTCAACAACAACAACAACAACAACAACAACAACAACAACAACAACAAGTTCATTTTTTGACTGTGGAAACTCGTAATTTATCTTCCTTGCAGACATTTGTCTCAAAATGTCAAATCTCCAAGCACGTCTCCAAGCCCATACGATTCTCTCTCTCTCTCTCTCCCTCCCCCCCCCCCCCTCCCCCTCTCAGAGGCGTCTCTCTCAGGCGTCTGAGTGCTGTTTGCAGGCTCAGTTTGCCGCCCACGTCTAGAGAAGTTCTCGGTTGTAGCCCAGCCTCTGACGGGGAAAAGAAAAAGCAATTTGTTTCTCACAATCGAGAGCTTGGTCTAAGAAAATATCACTGACACTGAGAAAATAATTATCGAGTTTGTCCACAAAACAGATTTGTCATTTCCGCCGGTTTACTTTCCCACTTTTCCCGCTATCTTCCCAGTTTACGTCTCAATTCTCCTGTTCCTGTTCTGAGATTCGCGAGCGCCATTCGCCGGCGCACGCGCTGTAGACCACACACATGCGCAGCGGTTCCAGAATGAGGTGCCACAAATTACGAGGGGGGAAAAATGGTGTTCTGTGTGAACCGAAAACGCAATGTTGCGAGGAAGCCGGAGTTTTTCCGTGACAGAGGCATGGAAGGTTTGGAGAACGTGGCCTGCTGCTATAGGACTTCCTGTCTCAGTGTCTGTTTCTGGTTTGAGCTCACAAACTGACGGGAAGGCAAAAAGCTATTGTTTTTATCTGTCAATTTTCCTCTGTAAAACTTCACAGCGGTCTGGGCCCGTGCGTGGAGTGAGGCAAGAACTTTTAGCCGTTTTCTTTCAATACAAGAAGGCCATAATATCATCTAGACATTTCTCTTTTCCGCTTTCCCAAGAAAATGGTAAACATGCAATAAACAGTTTGCCGAGTCAGTGAAACGAAGCCACCGTGTATTCAGTTATCAAAGTTGACATATCCTGAAAGTGAGAACCAGAAACATAACCACAGATCGACGGCTTCATTCCAAATACAACCATTGCTTGCACCATAGGGTTTCTGTCGAATGCATTTAACTCAATTCCTACCAAGTAAGTTTGGGGTTGTGCGCCAGTGGCGTCACTAAGAAAATCAAAATTGATTAATGTCTGCATGGAGTTAAATGGGAGTGTTACACTTTGATTAATGTCTGCATGGAGTTAAACGGGAGTGTTACACTTTGATTAATGTCTGCATGGAGTTAAATGGGAGTGTTACACTTTGATTAATGTCTGCATGGAGTTAAATGGGAGTGTTACACTTTGATTAATGTCTGCATGGAGTTAAATGGGAGTGTTACACTTTGATTAATGTCTGCATGGAGTTAAATGGGAGTGTTACACTTTGATTAATGTCTGCATGGAGTTAAATGGGAGTGTTACACTTTGATTAATGTCTGCATGGAGTTAAATGGGAGTGTTACACTTTGATTAATGTCTGCATGGAGTTAAACGGGAGTGTTACACTTTGATTAATGTCTGCATGGAGTTAAATGGGAGTGTTACACTTTGATTAATGTCTGCATGGAGTTAAATGGGAGTGTTACACTTTGATTAATGTCTGCATGGAGTTAAATGGGAGTGTTACACTTTGATTAATGTCTGCATGGAGTTAAACGGGAGTGTTACACTTTGATTAATGTCTGCATGGAGTTAAACGGGAGTGTTACACTTTGATTAATGTCTGCATGGAGTTAAACGGGAGTGTTACACTTTGATTAATGTCTGCATGGAGTTAAACGGGAGTGTTACACTTTGATTAATGTCTGCATGGAGTTAAACGGGAGTGTTACACTTTGATTAATGTCTGCATGGAGTTAAACGGGAGTGTTACACTTTGATTATACTCGTGGTTGCTGCAATAAGAACCGTCAACGGAAACCGTTCATCAGGACCAAAACCGAAAAAGGGTAAAATAATTTAAAAAACAACAACAACAACAACAACAACAAAACAAAAACGTGGAATGCTCGTGCGCGGTACGAAATGGCATAGGCAGGACTGTATTTTCACGGCTATAGTAGGCAGGACTGTATTTTCACGGCTATAGTAGGCAGGACTGTATTTTCACGGCTATAGTAGGCAGAACTGTATTTTCACGGCTATAGTAGGCAGGACTGTATTTTCACGGCTATAGTAGGCAGAACTGTATTTTCACGGCTATAGTAGGCAGAACTGTATTTTCACGGCTATAGTAAGCAGTTGGAGGGGGGGGGGTGTAAAAATGGTCGCGCGCAAAAAAACAAAACAAAACAAAACAAAACAAAACATAAAAAACCCAAACAAAACAAAACAAAAAACTCGGACAGATTGAAGAAATGCACCAAGACTGGATCACCCTGATGACCAGTCATCACAAGGGTAAACCAGGAAAACCAGAAATGGCGGCCTCAGGTGGGTGACTGCGCGAGCACTGATATTATTATAATAAAAACAGCAAAGTTCACTCACTTCTCGTTAGGTTTCTACAGTTCCTGCCTCTGAGTTAGTCCATATACACCATTGAAGCGTGATCATTCTCTCCAACAGCACATGCACATCAGTCAGACACACTACGGACTTTGGTTCCACTTCGCTGGTGCATTTAGCTGTGAACTAATAAGCTACTACTACTACTAGTAGTAGTACTACTCCAAAATAGTCGCTGTCTCTTAGCAAGCATCTTCGGGCCTTTCCCCTTGACAAAACTCGAGCTGCCTCGATGTGAAATATTTCACATCTGAATGAATTTTTCATGTGTAAAGAAAAACAGCATGCTATTGTGCTTATTTTATTTATGGTAGAAAGCATATCTGTTCACGGAAGATACGCGTGTTGTAAACATTTACAGTGTAGCGAGGGTGTGTAGACAGACAATTGTTCAGTACAGCGTATCGCGTTTATTTTAACGATTACAGAGTGTCAAGTGGCGGTAATGGGTTGCGTTGTGTACTTCAAACTCACAGGCGGCCGTTTTTCCACGATGCCGGATGGAGATAAGCAAGAAGACCTGCTTTCAAACCTCCATTCTACGTAAAGACGTTACAGCTGAGATATCATGGCTCACGTACTGCATCAGATCAAGTTTAATAACAATAATAAATAATAATGAATAATACTTGTTTAGCGCTTAATCTCACAGGACAGCAACTCATAGCGCTACACACACACACACACACACACACACACACACACACACACACACACACACACACACACACACACACACACACACACACACACACACACACATATCATGATGCACAACCCGGCCTGATGCAGATGAAGAACTGCAGTCAAAGGCACTGAAACAATGGCAGAGTACTTAAAAGTGTGAAAGGCCAGACGGAAGAGATGGGTTTTCAGGTTCGATTTGAACTAGGACAGTGTGGGAAGGTCACGAATTTCGACCGGCAGCGAGTTCCAAACATTAATTTTGGGGCAAGGAAACTGAAGGCGCGTTTAGGGAGTTTATAGAATTTCTCATCTAGCATGATGCCCGTTGTGGAATTGCCAAGCCAAATACTGGCGATGGGGCAATCACTCATATTAATTCCGGGCTTGGTCAATTTTAGATCCAAGACTGATTCCTTTTGGGGTTTTGTTAGATCTTATTAGCTGTGAACACGTACACAGGCCACTCCGTGCAGAGAATGGAAGTGGTCTGATACCGTGTAGCGGGACTGTAAGCAGGGACTAGTGAGAATGGTGGTTATGTCGTGAGCCGGGTAGATACGCAGATGTTGCAAAGATGTTCAGTTGGTCCCCAGGACAAGGATCTCTTCAATGATGTGTACGAAATGCGACTGTAAGAAACCATGATATTAATCATAATGCTGTCCGTATCATCGTCTGTGCGATCAGTTTATCCAGGAATATACATTTCAGTACTGAGCAAAGGAGGACCCCCCCAAACTTGAAACAAACAAACAAACAAACAAACAAACAAACAAACAAACCGAAACAAAAACAAAACAAAACAAAACAAAACAAAACAAAACAAAACAAAACAAAACAAAACACAGAAAAATAACCAAAAAAGAAACCTAAAACATCTCTGAACAATTTGATGGGAAAATATGGAGATTGAGAGAGAGAGAGAGAGAGAGAGAGAGGGAGAGCCCCGAGGGGGGGGGGGGAGGGGGGACTTTATCCCCCAACACAGCCAGGGAGACCTGAGAAACAAGAGTACAAAGATTCCAAGAAACAGTAAATATGACACGGTGCATGAGTGTTTTTCTTATTATTCATTATTTGTTGTATGTCTTTTCTTTTTGACGTGTGTGTGTGTGTGGGGGGGGGGGGGGGGGGGGGGCGGGGTGATTGAGTCACACTTTCTGTATACATCGAGAAATGAGTAGTGATGTTATACAAACTACAACCCACATCTGATCAGCAGATACTCACTGACCCGTCTCATAACCCACCCAGTTTCCAACCTGACACGTACAGGTGGCTTCCACAGTCAGGCGACACGTCACGTCACGTCACGTCACGTCACATGACGACACGATACGTTCTGTTCTATCAACTTTATTCTCAACTAAACGTGTCCGCCTGCACGTGTTGTTGGAAGCGCGTTCCGGTGTGTTTCTCTCAGCACACGCTGACGGCAGTTTATTGTTTTTCACAACCTCAGTGGCAACAAGACGCAATCGGAGACGTTTGCCATTCCTGTGACATCCCCGGCCACCGAGGCTATGGTAAAACACAGCTGGCTATTTGCTGTCTTATTCCGTAAAGATTGATCTTTTGGGCCGAGAATTCATCCGCTGACACGCATGATTGTATGTACTATGACCTTTCTGAAATAATCTGTCCTCTTTTTCAGTTGTAAGTGTGGGAAGGCCGTGATTTCAGTTGTAAGTGTGGGAAGGCCGTGATTTCAGTTGTAAGTGTGGGAAGGCCGTGATTTCAGTTGTAAGTGTGGGAAGGCCGTGATTTCAGTTGTAAGTGTGGGAAGGCCGTGATTTCAGTTGTAAGTGTGGGAAGGCCGTGATTTCAGTTGTAAGTGTGGGAAGGCCGTGATTTCAGTTGTAAGTGTGGGAAGGCCGTGATTTCACGTCAGTAGGTACAGTACTAATTAATGCAAAAGAAAATGGTAATCAGTGCTTCCCTTTCCACTGACAATGTCCGGGCGGTAGGTTTTCCAAGGACTGAAAACCTAGAAGTGTCCATGTGAAAACCTAGAAGTGTCCATGTGAAAACCTAGAAGTGTCCATGTGAAAACCTAGAAGTGTCCATGTGAAAACCTAGAAGTGTCCATGTGAAAACCTAGAAGTGTCCATGTGAAAACCTAGAAGTGTCCATGTGAAAACCTAGAAGTGTCCATGTGAAAACCTAGAAGTGTCCATGTGAAAACCTAGAAGTGTCCATGGTGTACAAACCATTCAGTATATTATATATCCGTATTTAATTTAAAAAAAAAGACGTTGTGTAGATGCAGCTGCAAGATGAAGAGACCACTCTGGAACGAATGTTTCACTCTGTCCGGGGTTTAGCAGTATGGACGTTAGTGGTCTTGAAATGGTGTTCACTTTTTTTAACGGCCGCAGCAAGTATTCACTTATAATACACTTCACTGGAGGACCAACATTATTCTGACCTTGTGACTGTGACTTATTGTGTCCAGCTCGCACTGACTGCAATGGAGTCGCAGGAAACTCGTTTACTTCTTGCTTTTGTAGAACAGAATTAAGCTTCATGGGGATTTGTGGCCAGACAGTAGAACAGTCTGTTATAGTTCGCTTGTTACAGAAAATAAAACCTCCATCCACTTTCAGAAGAGATGACTCACTGCCTGTTGACGTGAACAATTACAATGCGATTTGGGGAAGAGATGTCTTCTTCTCGACTGGCTCATCCAATCCTCGCTAAAAAAAAAAGAAAAAGAAAAAAAAGAAGAAGCCTGATTTATTGTAAAAAATCATGTGAAGTAAAACGCACCGGCTGATTCCGAGATGAAAAGAATCGGATACAGCAGATCGTGTGCATAGTATGTAGGCCATCAGTTCCTCATGTTTGGACCTCACGCACGTCCAACACGACAGACAGTGATAGACGTGGTCGCAGCTCGGGCCGCTGTTGGCGTGGTGGCTTTGCTTGGCCCAGGCCTCCTTGTGTGGTGTGGGTGGTTTAAAAAACGCTTGTGGCAGTTGCTTGTTTTGGTTTTTGCTCGCTGCCGACTCCCGTTACGCCATTTTGCAGCGTTTTATTGTGAGACCTATCGCGGCCAGGTTTAGCAGTGTCTCGGAGTCTAAACATTTGTCGACGCGAGCTCTCCTGAACCCCCAAAGTGAAATCTCGCCCTCGTTTATTTTTCTCTTTCCTCTTGGACCTTTCTGGAGGCAGCGTCACGACTACCGGGCCGCGCGTGAGTCGGATCTTTGTGGCCGGCATGGACGATGTTCTCCTCGAAATGTTCTGCACTACAGTGGTACATGTACGATGTGCGTGGCGTGGTGATTTACGCACAGGATGTAGAAAACCGTCGGATATCCTAAACCGGGCATCTTCACGAAACAACCTGAAAATTGGCTTCAGATTTAGTGGAAAGAAACACGGGCTCAACCCCCCCCCCAAAAAAAAAAAAAAAAACAAAAAAAAAAACAACAACAAAACAACAACAACAACAACAACAACAACAACAACAACAACAATAAAACAATGAAAAACAAGAAGCAACAACAAAAATTATTTAAAAAAAACTTTTTCTTGTGTGTGTGTGTGTGTGTGTGTGTGTGTGTGTGTGTGTGTGTGTGTGTGTGTGTTGGGGGGGGGGGGATGGGATGGGTGGGGGGGGGGTAAGGTTTAGTGAAGAATTCGGAGTCGATTTCCTCCCAAACAATGAAAGGTCCCTCAGAATGTTTTTGCCTAGCACCAGGTAGGACATCCAAGTTGAAAATTTCAGTTGAACAGTCGTCCATTCGGCTACATTATAGTTCGACTTGATAGTACCGGACAAAATGCTTCAACTGGCCCACTCCACACATACATAAGGATGAAGAAGCGCTTAACGTTAGGGACGGCCACTGCTTTGCCATAAACTTATAGAGAGATGATGGGTAATAAAATTATACACAAAACGTCAGATTTTGCGACTAAAACGGAACAAGCCGTGGATTCGCTTTTGAGACTAAGAAACTTGTCTTTGAAACGTTTGTGTCTGAACATGTCGATGTGAAAAACAAACCAGTCACTGAACTCAGCAGCCGATCACCCAAACCATCCAGGTACGTAGCAGAAATAAAACGACTCACTAAATGATTCCAAGCGATTCCGCACAATTTCTAGCCATCCCTTCGTGCCCAAACCCCGGGATGTATTTACAGAAAAATATCCCTGACACTTGGAAAATAATTACCACGGGTTGGCCCGCCCCGAATTCGCTTCGCCGTTCGACCTGGTGGTTTCGTTTCGACTGATGCCGAGCAGACGTTTTAATCTAACCCAATTCTGCACCAGATGCGGACCTCCCCACATGTGGATCATACCAGCTGGGGACCTCCTCGTGTGGAGGTTGTGGCCTTGTGGAAAAAAAGTGTTTGGCTGGGGTGACAGGCGGAGGGAGTTTATTACCTTAATTGCCGGCTTTGTGTATTTATCTTCCATTTCTTTTAATGTGTCCATTTTCGTACGTGTGTGTGTAGCCCAGTCGTGTCTGTCAGCTTCGGTGATTTCGCTAGTGTTTGTCAATTTAGTCTCACAGCATCACTGAGTTCCACTAATAAAATATATCAACACGTATTTATCAGGATCACTTCTCGGTCGGTGTAATTGTAATAACTGCTGACACCAGTGCCAGAAGTCGAAGGTTCGAGTCTTATTTTGGGCATCGGATTTTTTTAACCTCTATAATATGGCACCCGGCTTCCAATGATTCGGGCCGGTCCGCGTCGGGGCGTCTCCCCGGGTACTCCGCCCCTCCCCCCCCCCTCTCCCCAAGGCCACCCTCTACTGGCTTTGGGAATGTTCAACCCACGAAACAAATAAAAACAAATGCACTTCCGAAACTTGAATAGGTGAGCTGACCCTGAAGACTACTGATCTGATTTTAATGTGTCGACGTCTCGTGTGAGATTGACTTGACTTGATTCTCGTGATCGTGCGAGTCGGGAGTCACTGAGTTTGCAGTGCTGTGAGCCGGCCATGCAAATGAATAAAGCGCCTATGATAAGGCACATTATTATTATTATTATTATTATTATTATTATTATTATCACAACCACTACTATTCCTACGGTAAATTTACCACAGCAATGTAACGCTCTTAGTAATGTTTAATCGTACGGAAATATCCGGCCGCCCATGTATGCGCGCGGGTGCAGATAACCATCTTCAAGAAAGGCTCGCGCACCAAATCACCGGAAAAAATTTCCATCATTGCTGCGTTAGCGTATGTTTCCCTCCCTTTGTTTGGTTTCCCGGATGGCTTGTTATGTTGTTTGTTTGTTCGTCTCTCGGCTCGCGCTTTGAATAAACGGCTGAGCTCTCAGCTCCCGTACTGCAGCCACTGGGCGCAATTTTCTGCTGTGTATTTGTTTATACGTCTGTGTGTTTGCGGCGTTTCTGGGCGGGCTTCGTCCCTAGTTAGTCAGGAAAACGCGACTGTACCGACGCTCCACCTATAGCTACTTTCATCACGAGATGTCTTCCGCCTGTTGTTGGTGTGGGTGTTTCCGTCCGTTTCATTACTGGTTGAGACTAACTTGCATTTTCATGGAGGCATCAGGCTGAAGACCTCATTTAGTTTTGTTTCGCCAGTTTCTGATCGGGGAGCCGGGAATGGTAGAGCGTTGGACTTTCAATGCTCGGGTCGTGAGTTCGAATCCCGGCAAGGGCCAAATATTTGTTTCTGGCCTTTTTCTCAGTCATTGCCCCGTCTTTGATATCACCCATACGTGGTGGAAAAGGACGTTAAACTACCAAACACCCATCCACCCAGTTTCTGATTTCTCTACAACCGTTGACTGAACATGGTCGAAGTTCAAACTTAGATATTTCAAATAATGATATAGTGATTAAAAACGTAAGCTCAAAACAACAGCAGTTATCGTTCCTCCCCAGGATCAGTTGTGTTTTGTCAAAACATGATGCCGGCTCTTCAGTGATTAACTTTAAAATTTTTTTTTTTTTTTAACACTCCTCATCACGGATATGAAAATGCACACGGCAGGTGAACTCGAAACAAGATGTTAACACTGCCTTCCCTTTTTCAGTAAATTTCGAATTGAAACTTGTCCTACTTTTTCTCGATGCAGAAATGTCCTATGTTGTTACACTAGCTCGTCCAATTGTCGGTTCACCTTTTAACATGTGCGGTCTTTTCTGCTTTTTTTCCCCTGTTCAGTTTGAGCCTGGGATCTTGGTGCAAACAGGTCGTAACTGCAAACATTCGTTTACTTCCACACGTAGTATATGTTATTCTGTAAACATACAATTGAAGTTGTTGCTGAAATGAATGACCCGTCAAAACAAATGTTTGTATGTCATAACACAGGCACTTATTAAATAAAACCAGGTGACATATGTTCAAAACACACAGCTGTTGAAAAGAAATATCTGCGCCCGTCGGTGATGGCATGAATTAAAAATAATACAGCTGAGAATTAAAAAGTATATCCAACTACTTGGTCTCCTCTGATTGGCTGACGCTCCCAACCAGGAAGTTGGCCGAACTGACAGAGTGAGGTGAAGGGCACTGTCTGTCGTCACTTGGTGCCAGTTGTTGATGTAACTCCAATCACAGACATTGTTCGACACTGATGTGCGGGTTGTGGGACAATAGTTAAATAAAATGTGCATGCTTGGTTTCTCAGAGAAGACTATAGAAATGTGTTACAGTTTTACCGCTGCATTCTTAGCAGTGATGAGGTTTGCACGAAGAGATGCGGACATTTTCATTTTTGTCCAGGCTGTAGTCATGCAGCAATAATTCATATATATAGCGCGTTATTTAGTCGGTTTTATGAATCGCCTTTGTCTGTTTGTCTGTCCGTGTGTCTGTCTCCTTTCCTCTTCCATCGCCCCGCTGCAGGCTCTCTGTCTGTCTGTCTGTCTGTCTGTCGCTGTCTGTCTGTGTCTGTGTCTCTCTTTTTCTACCGTTGGAAAATAAAGATTATTGTCATTGTCATTGTCTCTGTTTGTCTGTCTGTCTGTCTGTCTCTCTGTCTGTCTGTCTGTCTGTCTCCCTCTCTCTCTCTCTGCAGTGTACTTTGTCAACTTTCTTTGCGACGCTTGCATAACTGTGGTAAGTCCGTCACAGACATGATTCACTTTTTAATATTGGAGCCTGTGTGTTTTAAAAGAGGGCAATCCTACAACAGTCGGAAAGTAAACAGGGATCACATTTTGTTTCTTTCTGAAAGCAAACTTCTGAGATTGCCACCTGGGACTGATATGTCGGTTACATCACAAGAACATAACATAAACTTTCAGCAACAACTTCTATTTCGTGTGAAGGGGATAATGCTACCGTGCTACCGTGCTACTGATGTGAATGTATATGCAGTCAGAACGTATGTGCGAGTGAGTGTTTATATACTTTTGTTTTTTTTCCTGATTTTGTTCGGTTTTGTGTGTGTGTGTGTGTGTGTGTGTGTGTGTGTGTGTGTGTGTGTGTGTGTGTGTGTGTGTGTGTGTGTGTGTGTGAGTGTGTGTGTGTGTGTGTGTGTGTGTGTGTGTGTGTGTGTGTGTGTGTGTGTGTGTGTGTGTGTGTGTGTGTGTGTGTTTCTTTTGTAGTTGTTGCTTTTTTCTTTGCTTTTTTCCCCATCTGTTTTTGTTTTATTTTTGTTTTCCTGTACCCCCAGAGGGTTGGAAAAATAAACTTGACTTGTCTATGCTCACATATCGTTCTGAGCTGTTTTCGTTATGTCTATCACCACACCTCTTAGACACCGTTACAGTGACAGCGTCTGTAATGATGGCACTGAGCCGACAGAAACGTACTCGATGACGCGGCGACCACACTGACTGAGCGCTCCAGTAGTGTAACAACAGTCGTAGCATTTGAATGTGCCACCGCTCGCGCAAAGTGTAAACAACACTGCATCGCATTCAGAGCTGTAGTTAATCACCAAGATAGAGTATCTCGAGCGTACAGACACACTCACGAGCGAAACTGTTCCAAAATATAAGCTGGCTCAGTTCTGAGTTGGATTATTCGGGTTGAGTTCTGATCAGTCTATGTATAAATGGATAGTGACAAACCGGTCTACGTGCGGTCACTGGAGTGGTGTGTTCGAGAATGACGTCATGCGTGGTGATGTCACGTCCTAGTGTGCGGAGCTGCTCCTCCCTGCTACGGCAGTGGTCCCTTCCTCCACAACGACCATGATGCATTTCTCTTTTCCTCGTTGTCTCCTTATGTCGTGGGCATTATGTGGGTTCTAACACTCCCGCCCATGGCAAAATAACAACTCGACCACTCGAAACAGGAACCATTAACTACGCTCCTTGTCGCTCGCCACATTTTCTGTCAATACAATCCACTCCAACGGCCCACGTATTGTCTTAAGTATTTTTGGCATTGCTCTAGATATGACTGACTGGAAAAAGCACAGTCATCGTTTTCCTTTTTTTTCTTTTTTCTTTTTTTTCCTCAACATTTTCGTCATCTTCACGTTTTGAAGCATACTTGGTACATGAAAAGATGAAAAGCCATAGTCAAGTTTCTTCAAGTTAATGATTTTCTAGCCTTGTGCTTCCATCTCCAACCCGGTTTTATTGTCATTGATTGCTGTTTTTTTTGTTTTGTTTTTTTTGGAGGAGGGGGAGCGGGGGGGGGGGGGGGGGGTGACGAGAGTTTAGGTGTGTACAACTGCCCTTATTACCTGAAACTGAGAATGGACTTATGTACGAGAATTTCACCTGGAATTGTCACTTTTTTCCAGGTTTGTCGCGATTGCCTTACGGTTCACGATGAGATTCAAGTTCACATTCATATTTATGTTTTGTGTCGCATCGTATGGTTTAGGCTCGTGTGTGTGTGTGTGTGTGTGTGTGTGTGTGTGTGTGTGTGAGAGAGAGAGAGAGAGAGAGAGAGAGAGAGAGAGAGAGAGAGAGAGAGAGAGAGAGAGAGAAAAGAAGAAGAAGAAGAAGAAGAAGAAATTTGCACTGGACTTGCATGCAGGTGTATGCCAAAAGTGCCTGACGTAAAGTGGTGATTTAGACAACGGTAAATAAACCTTAGTTCCTTACAGCACATAGCACTTGCCCAAACTACACCCGCAGGCGCGTGCAAAACATCACATTAGCAATTAACCACACCTGAGCGGCTTTCAATCTTAAATTCCAGGAGAGAAAAGCTGTTAAACTGGACGTTTTAATGTGAGACGAGCAATTTGAAAAACAAACGAATACCGCCTGCCCTGCTTCCTCCCGCTGGGACACGGGCGAGAGTCTTGAGTGCAAAACATCTCTACAATCTGCCGTCCAGCCAAAATAATGTCGTGAAAAAAAAAATTCTGCTCTGAACTGGAAGTGAATTTCTGTGTTTAAAAAATTTAATTTATCAGCTTGTGAATGTAGGTCACTTTACTTTGTTTTACCTAACGCAGCATACAAATTTGATTGTGTGCATTACGACCTATTTTTTTTAAAAATTCGTTTATTCTATCTTTATAAAATCAGTAACAGCGATTTGAGAGAAATTGTGGATAAATTTTTTAAATACAAAATCATTAAAACGGCTGTGACGCCGTCTGATTTCTCAGCGTTTAGTTTCGAGAAATGCATACATGAACACATTTAGTAACCTGGGCCCGCATGTAAAAGTCAGGGTTAGGGAGTTTAGCCCCGGGTTAGTGTCTAACCTCGAACTAAATTAGCTCTAGGGTTAAATTTTCTGTTTTGTTGTTGTTGTTGTTGTTTTTTTTTGTTTTAAATCAGGAAGCGGGTCCATTCCACCATGGTGCCTAAGCCGTTATAGGATTTTGTCTTTCTTTCTTCGCTTCCTTTTTTATTTAATTTTGTTTTGGGGTTTCTTTTGTCCTAGTCTGGGTTAGGCCCGTAAACGTGGGTTACATTAACCTCGAGTTCTACATACGGGCCCAGTTTAACAGGAAATCTGTTCATGAAAGTGCAAAATGTGTTCCTTTTGTTTCAAAAGGAATTTCAGGTCAGTCACACACACACACACACACACACACACCGCACGCACACAGAGATAAGGATACTTTGAACACATAAATAGAACGCTCATTTTAATGTTCGTGTTCGTTTAATGTTCTTCTTTCTTTGCTTAGTTTCAGTTTATGTTCTTCTTTTTTTTTTTTTTTTTCGATCTTCAAGTTTCTAATTGGGCAAAACAGACAGGACACATTCAACCAGTTTAAACTTATACATTGTAACAATCGGTCAGTAGTTATTTCCTATGAAGCAAACGGCAGTAATTAAAGCAAACTGCGTGATAATATCCACACAACTGTCAGAGTGTATGACTCACATATCAAGAAATTAACTCACAATCATTCAACTACAATAAGTTACTAAACGACGTTAATTTCTATCTCGCACAGTATAAAGTACTGCTATTAATTCTGTCGGCACTCAGGTTTCAACTATACATGACCATTAGTCACAGCAAATTGTTTAATTAACCGGCAAACAGCAACAAAAACGGTTCAGATACAATGATATATGAGGAGTATCACAAAGAGAGTGGATCCGGGTTCACAAACGCACACCGCACTACACATAATTATGACCATGTGCGTGTTGCCACAAAATCTGGGGACAATGAAAGTGGGTAGTCTACACAGTCATACATTCATGTTACATGTACGGCAGGCAGGTAATGCAGGTAATGGGCCTTGACCAGCGAAAATCAGTCACCTCTTGAAAAGAGAGAGATAGAGAGAGAGAGAGAGAGAGAGAGAGAGAGAGAGAGAGAGAGAGAGAGAGAAATGGAGGGGGGGGGGGCAAAAGCTAAGAATAATTGGGGAGAGATGGGGGGGGGGGGGGGGCAAAATCTAAGAATAATAGAGAGAGAGAGAGAGAGATGGGGGGGGGGGGGGAGACAAAAGCTAAGAATAATTCAGCAGGCAGACAGAGACAACGAATACCCCCCCCCAAACACACACACACACACACACACACACACACACACACACACACACACACACAACAACAACAACAACAACAACGAGAAAAAAACCACACGAAAAAACAAGAAAGAAAAGAGAAAAAGAAAAGAAACAACAACAAGAAGAAAAAAAACTACTACAATAACAACAGCAACAACACCCCCCCCCCCCCCCAAGAACCCCCCCCCCCAAAAAAAAAAACAACAACAAAAAAACCTAAAAAACCACACCAAAAAACCCCAAAAACAAAACAAACAACAAAAAAACAGCAACAAAAATACCACAAAAACAAACAACACAACACAACACAACAAAAACACACAACACACACACACACACACACACAGTCCTACGGTGCCGGATGTAGAGGGTCGGGAGGTGACGGCCTGAAAGGAAAAGCAACAGTGGAATCCAGTGCACGGCTCACAACAGGAGAGTACGTCAAAGCTGTGGGGGCGAAGGACAGTGGGTGGGGATAACCCCCGGGGAAAGCTGCCCCTGGCCTCGGGGAGGCGTACATGAGGTGGGAGAGAGGTCCTCCGGCTGCCATACCACCATACAGCGCGGGGGACATCCCCCCGAAACGAGGATCACACAGGCGGGGCAGGAGGGCCAAGGACACGTCCAGGGTGTTGGTCTTCAGGTCTAGGATTTTGGGCGGGGGGCTAGGGATCTTATCGAAAATGTCAGGCTTCTTGTCTCCCTTTGAATGGGTCTTGTCCCCTGGAGTGTCAGCGTCCATCTTTGGTTGCGTGGTAACTTCCGGTTTCGTCTCAGACTTCCCGATCAGATTGTCAATGAAGAAAGAGTGAGAGTTCCTAGCAGGAAATGGATTCACTACGACCTGGGCAGCCTGCTTCAGGTGAACGTTCGCAACGTCTCGGTCAGCATCACTCGAATTGTCTCCTTCTCTAGGATCAACACGGAAACTACCAGAACTCTTGGAGCTGTTATCAGACGCCTTCCACAAAGCGCGCTTAACGGATTCTTTGTCCAGCGTGTCGCCGCTGCCAGAGCGACTTTTCACCGTGGCAGTAGGCAGTGTCTGGTCGTGCTTTCCTTTAGCCTCGTTCTGTACCGCCAACCCTCCGCATTGCCTCATCTCAGCGTCTACTGCTGCAACGGCCTGTGCAGCAGCAGCAGCGACGTCATCCATAGTGTTGACGCCAATGTTGACGTCATCTTCATCGCTAAATTCATCAACGCCCATATCTCCGCCGCTACACTCCTCGCTCACCCCCTCGTCTTCAGCGCGGCGACCTTCATGTGTAAGTTCATCAGCTACTTCGCCATCTTCCGCCACGCCTTCCACTTCGCCTTCCTGGTCAGATGATCTCCCTTGGTCTTTGTCCTTGATGGCGGGCAGGTGGATTGGTTTGCCAGGGACCTTAACTCGTCGCTTCCTGCGTCGGTAGTTACCGTTCTCGAACATCTCCTCACAGTCGGGGTCTAGCGTCCAGTAGTTGCCCTTCCCTGGCTTGCCCTTCTCTCTCGGCACCTGAGGAAAAGACAGCTTGTTTCAGTTCTGGCATATCCACTAAACGTTGTCATGACGACAACGCCAAGGTCGCCTGCATAAGCTGGGTTGGCGTTAACGCGTTAACTTTGATGGTAGTATACGATTTTTCCCAAAGAATATTTTCGTAGCACAAAAAACACGAAACTTCCGAAAAACAACAACAACAACCAAAACTTGACCCCCCAAAATAAACAAACAAATAAAAATACAAAACCCAGTAACAGCAGCCAAACATAAAAACAACCAAAACCCAGATTTATCGTCTATTTGATTTAAAAAACAATTCTCCATCGGAGCTACTTCTAGTTTATCGTATCGTAAACATGCCGCTTGGTCTACTTTCCTAACGTTCTTTTTTTTCAACATTGTGGGGCGCGGCGTCACTCCTGTGAAAACAGATCATGATTATTGTTACACACTACGGAATGTTGACTGAGCCCAGGCCTGACATTCGGAAATACTTTTACTGTCACTGAGAGTATTTGAATTTAAAAAAAAAAAAACCCAACTACAAACCAACAAACAAACAACTACAAGTACTCATTCATTTTTCACGCGATGTGTTATTTATCAGGCGGTTAATCAACACAACGTTTACTTGGTTTATCAATTACTTTTGCAACATTTTGTAATTTCTCTCATTTAACTCAACTCATTGAAAGGGCTTCAAAAAATCTGAAAGAATGTCGACTGGCCAGACACTTGACCGAGAGTGTCCTGCGGGTAAAGACAGCGCGAGAAAAGAGAAGACAGACGCTTGAGATCACACACAATACTGCACAAGCTTACACGTATGCTCATGGATATAATTATGGAAGCAGCCCGAATATCTATATACTGGCAACAGACGTGTGCTTTTACAGGTACTAGAGAAAAATGTAAACGTACAGGTATAGAGGGGTGGGTGGGTGGGTGTTTGGGGGTTTAACGTCCTTTTCCACCACATACGAGTGATATCAAAGACGGGACAACGATGCGGAAAAAGCCAGCACAAGTATGTGATCCCAGCCGGTATACGAACTCACGACCCGAGCATTAGAAGTCCAACGCTCTACCATTCGGCCACCCCGGTTGCCCGTACAGGTATAGAGACAAAAAATAAAGACAACCTTATTTTATGCAGAAAAGATTATTTTGTGTCTGGGAACTGTGATTACACTTATTCGTACATATATTGCACTAATTGATCTTCCATTAAGGAAGTCACAGCTCTTTAAAAAACAAACAAACAAACAAACAAAAAACAAAACAAAACAAAACAAAACAAACAACAACAAAAACTCATTTAAAAAATCAAACGAAATCCATACACACACAAACAAACGGACATTCCGTGATCGACCGACCGATCTCAATACGCTTCTTTGTTGCCGACAAACAAAGAAAGAGTTGAAAAGCAAAGAATATTTTCAAAAAACTGAAGAGTTAAAGAAATAAGGAAATAGGTTTTGTTGGAATTTAAAAAAATACAGTAGGATAGTTTAGCAAGGGCATTTTGTCACACTAAAGACGTCAAGAAGAGACAAAACTAACGGCACGAGACAAGTCGCCAAAGTCACCAGTCGCACGAGACAAAACTAACACGGGATTAGCCGCCAAGAATTTGTCATCCGGCGACATCAGACTCTGATTACTGTGCACAATACGGTGCACCTGTTACACATTTGCCCCTACTGCTAGCCCGCGGGTCAGCTTAGACACCAGCTCGGCCGAGGATCAACGACGAGCATTGTTAGGCGATACGCGCGCTGTCTAGCGTGTGTTCTACAAGGTGTTGACATCTCCAACAATGGGAGTAACGCTAGCTCCTGTCCATGGTATATTAGCAAACAAAGCATCAGGTGAGTCCTTCTCAACGGTCCGATCTGACATCCTAGGGCGTTTTGTGCTGAATCAAACTCACTGACCCTGAACGAGTAGTCTTTTGTTTGGCTTCCTGTAATTTTAATGGGATTAGAGAGAGAGAGAGAGAGAGAGAGAGGGAGGTTGAGGGGGGGGGGGGGAGGATTGGCCTCTTACACGTGTTTGGAGAGACGGGGCATTCTACCTAACAAATACAAATAAAAAAAAAATCCCAATCCTGAGGGAAAAAAATCTGATAATTAAAATTAAAAGATTTAAGTTTAAATGTGCATACACGCGGGTACTTTGTCAGGACCATATTTGGCCAGGAGTTATAAGAAATAATTATGAGCAATACCCCCCTCCCCCCCCCCAAAAAAAAAAAATAAAATAAAAATTATCCAACATTTAAAAAAACAACAACAGATATATAGGGATAACTTGTAACTGACAATCTTGGTTCACACTACGACACCACCCTTATGATAGTTCTCTGACCAGCGTCGCGACGCGTAAAAACTGAAACTCTCCTGCTATTTACAGTAAATCAATGTCAATGACTACATTAGAACAATGTTTAATATTTCATTCGTTTTATTTACATTTAATCTTTTATTTAAGTTTTTTGTCTCGTGTTTAAACACCTTCAATTCTAATACAATTATTTATGAAATAATACGTCAGTTTTCATTTCTCAACTTTTATTTCAAACATTTACTTGCGTACCTTGTAGGAGTCCGAGGTACGGCTCCATGCAGTGACTAACTTTATCTTCTGGTTTCAGTCATAATTATCTCCACCATTTCTTTTCACAAAGCCGTTATTTTCCGTGACACGGATGCATGTGCATACTTCAGTTTCTTTCCGCTATTTTGCTTTCGGTATGAAACAGTTTTGAGCACTTTCATCACATACATGTTTCTGGCTTTTAAAATATTGTATGATTACCCCCCCTGAGTAAGGTATCAGTAGCCCAATGCATAGAAATGGAATAAATGGAATCATGCATGTTAATCTTACACGTTCAACTTATAGGGAGGATTCCAATACGCCAATGGGAGATAGAATTCCAGCTGACTTGCTCACAGTCCAAAAATCAGTTAGAACTTATTTTTAATTCCAAATTCCTTTCTGATGGTCCCAAGAAAGACGTCATATTTTCTTTTTAAAAAGAGAAACAACAAAGGGAGGGTTTTTTTGACAGTAGTACGCATTCCTCAACACCATTTAGGTCAGATGATAATGATAATAATAATAATAATAATAATAATAACAATAATAGCCGGCCTTATATAGCGCTGTAACCTATCAATAAATAATAGTTCTAACTTCTAAGCGCTTTAAAATAAAATAACAAGTGAAAAGGAAGAAACATATACAAAAATATACAGAGCGGTAACGTCAGGGCTTAGGCGCAGATAATTAGGAAACGATTACAATAAAGCAATGGCTACAATGCTTGTACATTTGCGGTAGTCAGCCACACAGAACCGGAAGGTATGTTCCGTTCCGAACCATACGCTATTTTCCTCTTCCCAAAAGCCGGGCTCTAAGCTCTACGTTTTAATTAAGATTACAATTTTTTTTGGTCCAACGAAAAGTCGTGCATTGTGTTCAGTAATGACTATCCTGGGAGGGTGCAATGAAGACTAATTAGAGGGACACACACACACACACACACACACACACACACACACACACACACACACACACACACACACACACACACTGATTCACTCGTTCAAGCACTACACGACGCTCACCTTGATAAAACAGTCGTTGAGGGAGAGGTTGTGCCGGATGGAGTTCTGCCAGCCCTGCTTGTTCTCCAGGTAGTAGGGAAACCTCTCCATGATGAACTGGTAGATGCCGTTCAGCGTCACCTTACGCTCCGGCGCGTTCTTGATGGCCATCGCGATGAGGGCGATGTAGGAGTAGGGCGGTTTCTGCGGCTGTTCTCGCCTCTGCAGCTCTTCCATCATACGCAGGGCGTAAGCGCGGTTCAGATCCAGACCGCCGTGGGGAGAGTAGTAGAGCGAGTAAGGGTGAGCGGTCGGGGGGTAGGGCTGAGGGTAGAACCCTGCTGCTGCCCGGAGGCTGGGGAGGGAGTAGGACAGCAGACCGTCCTGACAGTTCATCATGTCTGAACTGAACGGCCGGCTGGGGACTGAATACGAGCGATTTCGGACTTCTAACTGGATGCGAAATAATTTTTCTTAGTGAAATTGGAGCGATTATTATTATTATTATTTTTTTTATGACGCCGGCTGGCGGCTGTGTGCTGTTTGTAGTTGTAACACCTGTAGGGAAAGCAGAAGTAGGGAAAATAAGAATCTTGATATCGGTAGCCGGCAGTGTCAGGCAGGTCAGGTTGTTTCGGGACCCACTTATGATAAAATTCGTTTTCAAAGAACCAGATAACGAATTATTTGCAATTGGTGTGGCATCATTTTACCATATATGTTTCTGGTGACTACATGATATTCCTGATTATTTCGAAAAAAAAAAAATTCAGCAAAAAGGTGATACTCGACGCATTTTTACGAATTTGTTTTAAAACTGAAGACAAAATTATACATTTCACCAACAGTGAGAAACACTATGAGGCGCACATAAGACTAGACGACTGCAATACTAAGGTGTGTTCGGATGCTGGCCGCCTATACTGAAGAGGATCCTAGAGACTGAATGAATTTAATGCAATCGAAAACCGAAATAGTTCCTCATTTAAACATTGCACAAAACGGGGTCTCTAACCACCAGAACATTGTCAAACGAGCATTATAAATTATACACGTTTCAACTCGGTTACATATCTTATTATGTGTTATTATTGCAGAAAACTAGGCTAGCCATTGCACTATGATACGCCCGAACTGAATTATGAACTACTGATTCCAAGCCGCGGTCTAGGAAGAAAACAAACAAAAAAAAAAAAACAAAAAAAAAACAAACTTGAAGCGACGAGTAATTTTCATGCAGAAATCTTACTTACATCAGCAGACTGTCTTCAATCCATGGTGGTGACGGTAATGAGGCATCCACACAGATTGTCCAGTGACGTTTCTCAGTCTCCGGTGATGTTCACCACAAACTGCTGCTCTGCTACAATGTCCAAGTGTTTTCTTCAAACAGAAGTATTAATTAAACAAGACTTTTCAGCGCCATCGAACCGCTCTTCTTACACTGACGCACTCCAGAGATTGAGTGAGTGTGTACAGGCAAGGAACTGTCCCTTTTCAGCTCTCCTGTCGCCGAGACTGAGAGCTTCTCGGTTCACTGGAGCCCCTCAGGGCTTTCAAACAGCAATTAACTTCTCGCGATGGGGATGAGTGAGCGTGAATACAATGTTGGCCGATCAGTCACTGGCCACTTCTCGACAAAAGAGCACATTACCTCCAATTAGGAGAGAGCACTGGTTTGGCTTTGTTTGTCCGCGCACCCGGATTACGCAGCGAGAGGCGGAGCTACGCAATAGCCCGTGAGCCAATGAGAAGGCGAGAAATGTTTCTTGTCTTGCTCAATCATCCGAGGTTTTGCCAGGAGTCGGTATCGGTTGATTTTCTGTCCCGGCGAACAGCGGCGGGTTATGACAAGTTGTGTGGGTGAGAGAGTGGCGCGCCGCCCGGCCCGCCGTGTGTGGTGTATAGTTCACATTGTGGCGATGACGGAAACTACAAGGGAAGCTGGCGCACTGCCTCTCAGCTTCTGTCTCGCGAACGCTTACATACGATAAGCTGGCAGATAATGAGAAGTGGGGGCTAGTCACTGTATAGGCGCCGTGAGTGTGTTTGTAGTGACTGCCTCCGTCAGCATGAAGACCATAATGCGTGAGGACGAGAACGAAGATGATGACTTGCTCGACTGAAGACGCCGCAGACCGTGAGGCAGCGGTCGGGGCACCAGTGTCTGATTTACATTTGTCATAATCGTAACGACTGAGGAAAATACAGGCTACGGGCATACGGGCAATGGTCTTCCCATTCTGCTGGTGCAAATGTGTGGCGAGTGTGCTACACGGCCAACCGACTTTACCACATCAACCGGTCACATCACTTAAAAAGCACAAAACACCAACACCAACAATAACAACAACAAGAACAAAACAACAGCAACTGACACTGACAAAACCCAAAGAAAGAACAACTTGACAACGGCAAAACACAAAACTGAACTGATACTGAGCATATGTACAGCGCCATCATTTTGTTTGTTTGTTTGTTTGTTTTTGCTTTTTCTCGCCGGCCTCAGTGCATGGCGGTACGTACTGTTTTGTCTCATTCCCCGGCCCCTTGCGATATTCAAGATATATGTGTGTTAGTGTAGAAGAAGGCCAGAAAGGCGCAGTAAAGGAGTCTGCACGTGGATGTGACTCGACACGTTGACTGAGGGGAATACCCCCAGCCAAATTCCTGTCCACCAGGAGATTCGAATCCTGTGCATGAGGATCCGCAGGCCCAATCCTCTTGTCAATAATAATAATATGATGATGAAGAAGAAGAAGAAGAAACTACGCGTGTAGCGTACGCGATATCAGTTTGAGGCTAAAACACTCAGGCATCTCTTGTCTCGGGTTGGCATGGAGTCACGTGACAAAAGAGAGACTTTGAGAGAGGTTTGAGAGACTCTAGTTCACTGTTCAGTTCAGGACTTATCCCGGATAATAATTACGTGCTATTCGGTACGCAGCACGCAGGCCACCTCGGGTTTGAGTTGGAGTTTTCGGGCTGAGTTGTGAACTGATTTACACTGAAAAACTGAAACAACAACTACAAACAGCAAAATACTGAACTGGCTCGGCCGGTCCTGTTTGTAACTTGAGCTTAGTTCAGTCACTGGTTGCTCGTTTGGGGGTTAAACGTTCTTTTCCGACGAGCACTGTATGAAAGGCAAGGTCAGTATCAAGGGAAATAAAGAAACTTCTTTTTTTCTCTCATTCGGGGGATTTGACCTCGCGAGTCGAACAGTAATAGTCAAATAGCAAACCAGCTCGGCTACCCTGTGTCCCGTGTCAAGGGCTGTCGTAAGGACAACAGCAACGCACAGTTGGAGGAATACGTGAACACTACGATAGCCAAGTCCCGTCTCTTCCATGTTCTGTGGCTCAACAAAAAAGGCAGTGAGACAAAATTAATTCTCTCTCCCTCTCTCTCTCTCCCTCTCTCTCTCTACCTCCCTCTCTCTCTTCCTCCCTCTTTCTCTCCCGCGCGCGCGCGAATCAGCGTGCCTGGGGTGGAGAGTGAAATGTTTATAAAACACAGCTAACAATTATTTCGCCCACCCAAGACGTACGCGCCGGTGTTTATTTTGAAATTTGCGGATCTGCAATTGACCACCCTTAACCAAAACAGCCGATTATACGCCATTTCTTCCGCGATAAACGGTGTCTCGGTGTATTTTAACCCCTGTCTCAGATCGTAACACAATGCGTCCATTATATGGGTGTGAGGCACTAGGCGTAACGCTGTTCCACCTTTTCTGTTGATGTATTTTTTTTTTGTTTTTAGTGCGTGTAGATAACACACTGCTGGGTGTTCGGATCAGGTATTTTGTTTTGGCCCGGGCTCCCCCCCCCCTTCCCTCTTCCAGTACGTCAGTGGTGCTGTTGTGTTTCAGTTTGATGATAGAGGTGGGCTGGTGAATGTGTGTGTGTGTGTGTGTGTGTGTGTGTGTGTGTGTGTGTGTGTGTGTGTGTGTGTGTGTGTGTGTGTGTGTGTGTGTGTGTGTGTGTGTGTGTGTGTGTGTGTGTGTTTCAGTTGTACAAATATTGATCTCTTAAAACCGACCCGCTCTGCATTTTTTTTTCTTTTTCTTCTTGTTCTTTCGAACTGTGCAACACTCAGAGATGGCAAGGATGCCTGATGTCTGTCAGACTGACACACTGATTGCAATCGCTATCAGTTAACTCTCTCTCTCTCTCTCTTTATTTTTTTTTTAAAGTTTATTTATTTATTTATTTTGAGGGGGGGGGGGGTATTTTCTTTGAATATACCACAAGCACATGCATTGAAAAATCAGTATTGATACCGCCAAAGACCACGTCAAAGTCTTCTCTGATACCAACACTTGCAGCACCTTTTTCTTGTCCTGGAGTCAGTATGTTCAGATCTGCTCCCCTCCTGCCTCACCGGTTCAGCACTCTTTGCCTTTCAGAATAATGATATGACACAGCGATAACATCGGGCCAGCCGTCATCAGGGATTTTAAGGGGCTATTTTGACAGAGGTTTGCCCGCCAATCGAAAAGGAATTGCTGAGATTACCAGCCGAGCGATACGCCATCCAAACAGCTTACAGGCAAACGGAACGCTGCTGGAAGGAGGGGATGTAAAAGAAGTAGGGAGAAGTACGGTTCCTGCCGCCTCCATCGTTACTCAAGATGCAGGAGAAAAGTACTGATGGTTGAAATAAAAATATTCTATAGATTGTGAAAAAAAAAAGAAGAAACATCTGGTTGTAGGAGTTTGGCGTCCAGCTGGTGACAATTGAAATAGGTGTAGCTTAGCCTGCCTAAAATCAGTCAGTTGTTTCTTAGGTAAACTGACAACTGGTTAAAGTTTGGGGCTTGTCCCCATAAACTCAGTTCCCGTAGCTACTCACAAGAGAGAGAGAGAGAGAGAGAGAGAGAGAGAGAGAGAGAGAGAGAGAGAGAGAGATCACCACACACACTGCAGGTCTTTTCTTCTTTTTTTTCTGCCCCAACTCTTTTACCGGTTCCAGTGATGTTCCTCCCAGGTCCTGGGTGGAATCCACGGAGGGATCGGAAGCTGGGGCAATTTTAAAAAAAATATATTATGCATGATGATGGAGATGAGGATGATGGTAAGAGGATGCTATGGAGGTCCGTGTGGTTTGGGACTGCGGGACAGGGCGGCATTCCACCACACTGCAGGTCTTATTATTATGCAAATACAGGTGAAAATTAGTTCCATTTCGAGTCATTCCTGCTTTTCAGCGCGGCAAACATACCCAGTCTGCCGGGGAAGAAATTAACGTTAGTGTACTCCATATCTACTCTGCGTTCTAAACATGTATATTTCCGTGCTGTTTACAATGCTGTGAATAAACACAATTCCACCGCTATCTTCAGCGCCTGCATTTTCTTTCGCATAGCTGAAATACATACCTGTAAATAAAACCTCCCCAACATTGCACAACGATCGATATATTTCTGTTCTGTTCAAGCACTCGAGACCAGCGTGACAAATATTTTATGAAAACACCAAGTACACACCACTCCGACCTGTATATACAGCGTGACAGAACTCCTGCATCTAAATGTGCGATTGATGCGGTTTTAGGGTGGCGAGTTTGTTTGGTGGCGTTTTGTTTGGTCTGCACCGTGGTTATCAGTGACATGAAAAAGTTTGTAAAATTGAGCGGCTGTTACGCACGCGCGCACGTAAACAAACACAAACACGGTTTCTCACAGGGGAGATAAATCACGCGCCAAGGGAGCCAACCGCACACAGACCGGTTGTTGTGAATTGGTGCGAGGACGGACGCACGCGATGAGCCGGGGTTGTTGTGGTTGCCATTGACAACGACAAAAGGGAAGGAGGGAGAAGTTTTTCAGTTTGAAAAAAAAGAAAAAACTGAAAAGTGCACGGTACCGTATTGTGAAATCTCTACCCTTACCTTGGTTGATGGACAGATTTTCAGTTAGCCGGCCCCCATCTCGCCAGTGTGCCTATGGGTCCGAAGAGAAGACGCTGAAAATTCGAGATCAAAAGTTTGTTTTCTGGTGACCTACACTACATCTGCCTATGCGTTTCAAATTTTCTTTCTTTGGAGGTTGGGATGGGACTGAGGGTGGGGGGGTGGGGATCTGAGGTCATGTGGGTGGGAATGGAGGGGGCATCGAGTTTAAGAACGGGGTGTATAAACTTGGATTACAAAATGTTCATCCTTTGAATGCGAAAAGCCAGAGGCCTGTGCACAGCCTCCTCTGCTGATTCCTTTGTTTGCTTTTTCGTTGTGTGTGTGCTTCCCCCCCCCCCCTTGTTTGTTTGTTTTATTTGGTTATGGTTCTTTTAGTGCCGGTACGGACACATCAGTTAATTTCGGTGACAACTGATCAGAAACATAACGAAAACTGACACAGCAGCATGCGTTTCAGTTCAGCTCACGCTGACTGAGGTGACAAGGGTGCATTTCCAACTCATAAAGAGCTCTCTGTGTCTACAACAAGCCAGGAAACACAGCCAGAGAACAGTTGTTTTGTGTCACTGCCCTTTCCCACATTACGTAAAATGATGCGGGCATCGCAAGCCGGCGTATGAATCATGGTTTTGTAAACACAGGCATTAGAAAGCATAGCGTTCATTCAGATGCCACACACGAAGCTGGGAGCAGGTGTACAAAAATAAACCAGCTCCGGCGAATAAAGATCATTTTTGATAACTGGGGCACTACAAAGTGGGCAAAGTGAATCGTACTATTTGTAGCACAGCCGGTTCTATCGCGAGAGTAGGCCGGCCTAAACGCTTGCGTAGTAGTCCTGCTGATCGGCCCAGAGAGAGAGAGAGAGAGAGAGAGCATTTTAATCCCCTTGCTCTCGCTCTCCCTCCCTACCGCCTCCATTTCCACGCCGGAGCGCCCGAAACACCATTGCGGCATTGGACCTGTTCAGTTGTGTAACTTGTCCGTCACAGACAAGGATAATTCAAACTGATGTGGCTGACTTTTCACTTTTCACTTTTCACTGCGTCTGTCTGAATTGAACAGTGTTCAGTTGGACTGTTCAGTTACGGTAGCTGACCTCCCCCCCTCCCAACCTGCGCATTTGGGCCGCCTCTGATCAGCTACCGTACTTGTGCCGGAGACGTTAACTATCCAACCAGCCAAAAGTGGCAACACTAAATCGGTGATCTCAGTAGCAGCTATCTCAGCGAGTGAGTTACCAGTTCTTGCTAGCCGTACTAAGTGCATGACTTTCCACGGTTCATTATCTAGGACATTTTGTCTTAGATATTGCCATGCAGCTAAAGTCTCTCCCACTGGTCCAGCATTTACTATCAACACTAATTCTGTTACAGTGAGATAACCGGTACTTGCTTTCATACATGCTAGTTCGCCAGTCTTCTTTGGCGTCTTCCGTGAGATCCCTGCAGGCCAGCCGAGACGCCACAAGCTTTCCTCTGTGTTTATTTTCTGCTTGCCGCTGTAGACAGTGTGTTTGCCTGGGGGGCGTGGCTGCTGCGCGCGCGTGAGTGAGGGGGTGTGGCCACAATCTGGCAAGTGTTGACGATTCACAGCATGTAAAGTAACGGGTTGCAGTCGCGCAGAGCTTGACTGGCGATTTTAGAGCACGGCAGATTGTAGATAAGAGATAAATTGTGGTTGGGTGTTGTGTGTCAACAAACACCAAACTGAAGAACAAGCAGAGAAAGTGTGACTGTAATGTGCAGTGGCAGTGGCATGAGTGTGCTTTATTTTCCGGTTGCCAGACACGCCGGATTCTGGTCACCGCACGGTCATCTGACACCGTGACCCGTCCGATATCACCCACTTGCAATTAACTTGTATACACGGTACTATAGGGCAGGACTTGTCGGTACAGTATCAGTCCCCTCTCCCCCAAATAAACATCAACAACAACAACAAAGAAGAAAACAAACAAACAAAAACAAAAATCCCAATACCTCATACAGTTGTCACCCCCCCTCCCAGCCATCCCCCCCCAAAAAAAAACAAACAAACAAACAAACAAACAACCAAACCAAACCAAACAAAACAAAACAAAACAAAACAAAACAAAACAAAACAAAACAAAACAAAACACAATTTTAAAAAAAATGCTCGCGTTGTTGTTGATCTACTTCAGTCCTCGGTTAAAAATTACTCCTTTACGTCTATAATTACAGACCACAAGCTTACTGACAGGGAGGGGGTGGGGGGGGGGGGGTCTTTTTCAAGGCAGTTGTCAGGTCCTGGACCATGGCCTGGATTTTCAAGTTCCCATGCTTTTTTTCTGAGGTAGTGGAAAGGTTGACACTGGTGCACTGCACTCAAGATCCAAGTCCTTGTTTTGTGTCTAACAGCTTCTGAAAAACTCGCACTACTCTCAATTGTTTAGTAAACTACCTTGTGAGCATCACTTAAGGGTCACTATGACGTCAAACGACGATGACGTAGAACTGACTAGCCACAAACGTCACGAAGGACTACTCAAGTGTCGCGAAGTGTGCACTTGAAACCTTTCCAGCAACACAGGCAGGTGTCAAACATGCGCTTGACGCTAGGTACTGAGGTGAAACACATGACGCCTTCTTGACGTTTTGAAGGGTTTAGCTTTTCGATTTGACACATTTGACGAACCAGTTGTACTCGAACTGACGGAATACCTCGGCCTCCCCAGATAAGAGCTACATGTATTTCAGTTGGGGCGGGTAGTCTAGCGTGTCAGTGACACATATAAACGGGCTTTGATACACACTGTAATGCCGTGAAGCCCAGATTTGGGGCTTTTCAACTTGTATATATTTTCACGGTGACCTGAAATGTTACCTTTTTTAAAAGAATAAAATACAAATGTGTACAGATAGGGCCGTAACGATTGAAGAGGTATTGTACCTGTTTAATCAAGTTCCTGTAATGGTCCTCCCCCCTCCCCCTTCCCTCCCTTCTTGGTATATTTTATAAGAAATATATCTTATTTAAAATTCAACGGTATTTTCAGGGTGGGGTGGGGTGGGTGCGGGTTTAACGTCCTTTTCCACCAAATACCAAATTTGATATCAAAGACGGGGCGACGATGAAAAAGCCAGCACAAATATTTGGCCCAAGCCGGGATACGAACTCACGACCCGAGCATTGGAAGTCCAACGCTCTACCATTCGGCTCCCCGGTATTTTCAGAAACTGATGTCAAATGCATGATAGAAGTTCCAATGTCTCCCCTCAGACGCAGGAACGTAAAACTTTAAGTTGTCTGACTGACTGACTGACTGACTGACTGACACACGACAATGCCAACTGACAGTGGCACTTGCTTGAGTACAACTATAGTTAGCAGCGAGAAGGGTAGATCAGTGTTTCCGAGCACTACTTCAAGTCTGCATCTCAGAGACCCATTGTGAAGGCACCGGATCGGCTCTTGAAACTCTAAGTGCTGTTTTTGCCTGTGGGAAGTTTGGTTAAACTTTCTCGGAGTGGGTCCAAACAGAAGCCATGCAGTAAAACGCAAGAACCTTCTTTCCTGCCTGTATCCTCGCGCTGTTTCGCTGCCTGAACCTAGTTTATTTTAGCAAACATGTGATCCGGCATTGTTTGTTTGACTGGATGGGGCAGGCTGGTGCTGAGGGTGGTCTGAAGAAGGATTAGCAGCCAAGGAGATTAATTTCCATTCAAGATTCTACTTCTCGCAAAAAGGAGGGGACGTTGACATCAGTGTGTATATGTGTGCGTGCGTGCGTGCGTACAGTAAAAGCGTGTGTGTGGAGGGTAAAGGGGATGGAGAGTGTTGGCATGTAATTTTTTTTAGGTCACGGTGTGTGTGTGTGTGTGTGTGTGTGTGTGTGTGTGTGTGTGTGTGTGTGTGTGTGTGTCAGTGTGTGTGTGTGTGTGTGTGGGGGGGGGGGGGGGTGCCTGGATGGGCGGGTAAGGGGGAGACTGAGTTTAGTCAGGCTCCTGTCGCACCTGAACCGGTCATCGTTGAAGAAATGCCACAGGCAGGCTGTTGGAAAATGTGTGAGCCTGAGCCACCACTGAAAAGCTACCGGGTCCGAGCATTATCTCTTTAAAAAAAAAAAAAAATTCTTCAGCATCACTGACCACACGACACCCCACCCGAACCCTTCAGTATACGTTCTCCACCCGCCATCCACCCCAACATATGTGCAGCCCCAGGCAGAAGTGTTGTAAACCGTACGGGTCGCTTAAAACGTTAATTCTACGTGTTCTGCACACGACTGTAGGCGCTTGACACCCCCCCCCCCCCCTTATCCTCTCCCTACCCCCACAGGCACACACATGTTCTATTGATCGTTCTGTTTTACCGGGCGTCTGACGGGCAACTGCCATCAAACATGACATTTCTATGCAGCGATTATACCCTTGGCCTGTTTTCTTGTTACTAATATCAGGTGGACTGGACACTTGAGTGTATATGTATCAATAGCTATTGCCGGGAGGCATCAACTGAGCTTTCTCCACGGCGTCCACACACAATTTTGGCAGTTCACACGTGTGTACTCTATATTTCCGCCCAGGCACTGAACACAAAACGTGTCACATAATTTGAGACCAGCTGGCGCGACAATCATTGATAAGGTTTGATCGTAACACTTAAGTTGAATGATGACACTGATCCGTGAGAAGATCTGGCCAGGAGTTATGGGGAGAGGGAAGGGTGTCGGGCAGAAGCGGCAGGATAGAACACTGACCCCGTCTCCGGATTTTCACACTTTGCCCTCGGCTGGGCTGACTACGTCGATGTGTTGTGGCCGCGACGCCTAAAGAGGCACTTCCTTTTGCATTGTTCGTTAATTGATCTTTTGTCCACTCTTTCCTTGTTTGTTCGTTCGCTCTTTGGTATTTTCTTTGTTCCTTCGTGACATCAGTCCGTTACTCGAGCGCATCCGGCGGTTTTGTCGTCCTTCGGTCGTTCTCTCGTTTTTGTTCACCCTCATATTATACATGTTAATGAGAAGTTTAGTTGATTTAAACATTTTTATTCATTGAAGCCGGATTACCGTCAAGCAGTATAGTAAACAGTATTACGTTGAAAAGAGCACAACAAATTAAAACTTATATATGTGGTCATCTAAACCAGTTTACAAAAAGCATGGCGGAGAAATTGGCGTGGAAAAACTGACTGGACTGAGATGTAAAGACATAAAAAAAAAGAGAGAGAAAACTAAAAAGAAGAAGAGAGCAGGAAGAACTGAGAAATGAAAGAAGAAAGAACATATCAAACTTTACTGTGAGTGGTGGTGGTGGCAACAGCCCGTCCGCGTGGACGCAAGTTTAAAAATCTAAATGGCGAAGCGACCCAAAAAATAAATAAATTGTTGTACTGTTTGGAAAAGGTTTGTATTTTGGTATAGAGATTGGGTGGTGCTTGATCTCAAGGAGTTTAGTTTAGTTTAGTTTAGTTTAGTTTAGTTTAGTTTAGTTTAGTTTAGTTTAGTTTAGTTTAGTTTAGTTTAGTTTAGTTTAGTTTAGTTTAGTTCCTCAGCCACTGCTCTCAGCCCCCCCCCCCCCCCACACACAAAACAAACAAAAAACAAAACAAAAAAACCCCCCCAAAAAACACAAAAAAGAAGAAGAAGAATCCTGTGGTTGGGCAGGATGCTGGGGTCCCCGCTCTCTTACTGCCATGGTCTCTGTTGCCTGCAGGGAGACAATGCGGGTTTTTTTTAATTTTATCAGTCTTTATTTTCGCGGGTTGTTGCTGCCCCCCCCCCCCCCCGTTATATTGTAAAGCGCCTAGAGCCAGCCCCTGGGTTAGGCGCGTTAAAAATCTCCACTATTATTATTATTATTATTAAGAAAAGGAAAAAAACTGAAGAAAAAGAAAAAGTTTTTGAAAGGGCTTAAGTTTTGTTCAATATCGTACCGAAACTCACTAAGTGCCAACGGATTTTCCCTAGTAAACTAGTTTTAATTTGTTTCCCGTGGACCTTGATCAAGATATTGTGGCAGTATCAAAATCTACATTTGTCATTATTGTAGACTATTAATGCCCTCTTAGCGACAAGGAATCTTTAAAAACGTATTTGAATTTGTCATGTAATGTCATTTAGCCAGACGTAGGCCGGTGTTGAGTTGCTTCGCTAAGTGAGCGACTGGGACCGTGACTGCCGGTAAGAAGACCGAACATGTGTCTTCCCGAACTTCCCTTACATCAGTAATGGGGCTAAAACATCAACCGATACGAGTCAGTGCTAGGTCGGTATTTCAGTTCAATTCAAATTACTTTATTAATCCCGGAAGGGAAATCATAGGCCACAAATAAAAAGTAATAATAAGAGATAATAATAACAACTAAAACTTGCACTAACAGAAGCCTCAGTCACGCACACAAGTAAATCTAATTTCGCACACACACACACACACAAACACACACACATCCGTATAAGTCCAGAGCACTCACGCTCTTTAAATATAAAACTACTCACATACATAATTATATCTGAAACACTCGCACACTCATATTCATAAATAAAACTTACTCTTTCACACACACACACACACACACACACACACACACACACACACACACACACACACACACACACACACACACACACACACACACACACACACACACACACACACACACACACACAAGTTACTGACCCGCATTGTAAACAGTGTGATAGCCATTGTATAGAAGATTTGTGTCATTTTCTGTTGATCTGTCCTAGATATGCAGGCTTGCGCAAAAAGTACATTCCTCTCTATTACCACCGTTTTCCGTCGACCTTCAAAGTACAGCTACTCTGTGTCAACCTTTCCGAAAAACAAACGCTCAAAACGGCAACGTATATCAGTGAATGTCTGAAAATCAGATCTTGAAGAAAATTTCCGTATGAATGATCGTATGGTATCCTGCTGTGTAAAAGTTTTGCTTGTGATGTACGTACAGTACACTCACTTCAGTCTGTATTGTATTGTATTGTATTTTCTCCTTGTTCATATGGGCCGAATGGCCTGCAAAAACCGATTAAACCATTATTATTATTATTATTACACACACACACACTTGAAAGTCTTGTGTACAAAACCGTCTAAACAAAACAAAACAAAACTGACAAAAACCCCTCACATACCAGTAGATAAGTCTTTAACACACTAGGGAACGATACAGCAAAAACAGCGGGCACAGCGATGCACAACACAGCAAGAAGACCATCACAGCTACCAGGAGAATAAAACTAAACTAAAAAATTCATGTGATCACCATACCACTAAGAATCACAGTCGCCGAAGGAAACCACAGAGACCATCTGTGTCGGTATCGTAATACCAAACTAAAAAGTAGAGTTTGTACGAAACTATTACGGCAATAAAGCGGTAGCTCCGTGTGTTCGCGCATGCGCGAGATCGCAGGAGAGTGGCCATGTTGAAATCCCCACGTTGAGTCATAGAGTCTTCTTGGTGCGAGTGTTGTTTTAGAAACATTGCTAGCAGCATTGTATTCTTACATGGTGTCAGAAGTGAAGCAGGTATGGCAAAGTTTGCTCCACCGCCGAATTTTGACTTCTCGCGGCCTTCAGAGTGGCCGGAATGGAAGATGCGTTTTTCGCGCTTCAGACTCGCGACCAAACTTCACAAAGAAGAGGGTGCCGTCCAAGTCAGCAGTCTTCTTTACGCTATGGGGCGGGAAGCTGACAAGATCTTCTCAGCTTTCACATTTGCTGCTGCAGAAGAGGGGCAGACGCCACCTCAGGACGACTATGACAGTGTCATGGCGAAATTTGACAGCCATTTTATTCCCAAGCGGAATGTCACTCATGAACGTGCACGTTTCTATGCCAGACAACAGAAGACCGGTGAGTCTGTTGAGGAGTTTCACCGTGCTTTGCTTGATCTTGCCGCCACTTGTTCCTTTGGTGACTTTGAAAATGATGCTGTTCGTGATAGGCTAGTCATTGGGCTTGCTGATACAGAAGTCTCCCAAAAGCTTCAGTTGGAAAACAACCTGGATCTCAAAACTGCAGTCGACACTGCTCGCCACTATGAGCTCGTGAAACGCCAATTACAGGACCAACGTTCATCATCTCAACACGTCGACGCTGTGGGTGCTTCCACTCGTCGTCTCCACAGAGGGAGAGGCAGAGGCCAAGGTTCCCGAGGATCCCACCACCATAACAGTGAAAAGGGAAGGTCGGAGAACAGTGCAGCCTGTGGCAGATGTGGTCACTCTCACCCACCAGTTTCCTGTCCTGCAAAAGGTAAAAAATGCAGGAAATGTCGGAAAATTGGGCACTTCGCGGCAGTTTGTAGAAGTGGACCCCAAAACGTTGGAGAAGTGGAAGATGACTCATACCAAGAGTGTTTTAGTCTTGGTGCAATCGAGACAACAGCTTGTCCTCCCTGGATAACGAAAATTACCGTTTGTGGAACTGACATGAACTTTAAAATAGACACAGGCGCTGACGTCTCAGTCATGAGCATGTCAGATTTCAAGAAACTGTCCGCTACTCCGGAACTGCGCCCGACTGAAGCAGTCCTAAAAGGGCCAGGAGGCCTGATCGAGACACAAGGGGAATTCACCGTGGCAGTGAATAGAGGAGACAAATCTTGTCAGTTAAGATGTTTCGTCGTCAACCGAGAGACACAGAGCCTCTTGTGTCGTGACGCGGCAAGCCAGTTAGGCCTGATCAAGAGATGTGATGGAGTGGAAGAAGATCCATTGTATGCAGAGCTTGACAGCCACCCAGCGAACTGTAAACCTGTTCATATCACCGTCAGTGAGGATGCCGTGCCTTACAGTGTTCATACAGCAAGGCGAGTGCCAATACCACTCTTAGAGAAAGTGAAGAAGGAACTCCAGAGGCTCAAGGACGCCCAAATCATTGAGGAAGTCGAGGAGCCCACCGAGTGGTGTGCACCAATAGTACCAGTGCTAAAGAAAGATGGCTCAGTGAGAATCACGACAGACTATAAACAGTTGAATAAAGTCGTGAAGCGAGAGAAGTATCTATTGCCGACGTTGGAGGAGATTCTCCACAAACTGAAAGGAGCAAAAGTCTTTTCCAAGCTCGATGCCACAAGCGGTTTCTTCCAATTGCCATTGGATGAAGAGTCTGCGAAAGTCACAACCTTCATATCGCCCTTTGGCAGATTTCTGTATCGACGCCTCCCTCAGGGAATTACGTCAGCACCAGAAATATTCCAGAGAACTGTCGAGCAGATCCTGGCAGACCATCCTAACGTACTGTGTTGGTTTGACGATATTTTGGTGTTCAGTGAAAATGACGATGATCACGAGGTTCACCTTGGTGAGGTGCACAAGAAGCTCCGTGACGCCAACTTTCGTCTCCGCAAAGAAAAGTGTGAGTACAGAAAGAAAGAAATCAACTTCATTGGATTTCGTCTGAGTGCTGAGGGCATCAGCATCGATCCATCGAAAGTGGAAGCCGTGACTGGAATGCCAGACCCTGAAAACATCCATGAGCTGCGTCGGTTCATCGGAATGGTGAATTTTCTTGGTAGACACATTCCTGACCTGTCTACAGACATGAAACCTCTCACCCAGCTGTTAGAGAAACAGTCAGCTTGGTACTGGGGACCTGCACAGGAAGAAGCAGTGAGGAAAATCAAGAAGAAGATCACGTCTGCACCAACACTCGTGTTCTACGACCCTACCAAGCCAACGATCGTCAGCTCAGATGCCTCAAGCTACGGACTCGGAGGAGTTCTGCTCCAAGAACAGGAAGACGGCACGCTGAAACCCGTGGCATACTGCTCCAGAACCCTGAATCCAGCTGAACGACGCTATGCTCAAGTTGAAAAGGAGTGTCTGGGAGTGGTGTGGTGCTGCGAGCGGTTTGACAGATACCTGGTTGGCCTCCAATCCTTCACAGTTGAAACCGACCACAAGCCACTGGTACCTTTGATAAACACGAAAGATTTATCGGAGACCCCGATACGCTGTCAACGCATGCTCATGCGTCTGGCAAGGTTTAACGCGAAGGCAAAATACACTGCGGGCAAGAACATGTTCGTCGCAGACCACCTCTCACGTAGTCCACTCAGACCGGGGACGGAAAGAGAAGAGTCAGCTGATGGCATTACAGAGCGTGTTGACGCTGTGACGGCACAGTGGCCAGCATCGGACGCGTACCTGGAGAGACTGCGCACAGAGACTGAAAATGACGCCTGTCTTCACACAGTCTGCGAATATACAAGAGACGGTTGGCCAGAATATAGACAGGACGTGAAGCTTGCAGCAAGAAACTTCTTTGCAGTGAGAGGGGAGCTAAGCTTCTACAACGGTATGCTCGTGAAAGGAGAGCGTCTAGTCATTCCCTCCTCCATGCAAGGTGAGGTACTGGAACGCCTCCATGAGGGGCATCTTGGAATCGGCAAGTGTCGTGAGAGGGCCAAAGACACTGTCTGGTGGCCGCATGTCAGCCAGGACATCAAAGACTATATTGGCAGATGTCGTTTCTGTCATGAGAAACAACCATCACAGAACAAGGAACCACTCATGACTTCTACTCTACCTGACTACCCCTTCCAGCGAATTTCCGCTGATCTCTGCGAAGTCAACGGTCAAGAGTTCCTTGTTTCAATGGACTACTATTCCAGATATCTGGAAATCATGCACCTGAGAAAGACTACAAGTCCCTACATAATTGGAAAGTTCAAGAATCTCTTTGCGCATCATGGTATCCCTCAGACAGTCATCTCTGACAACGCTGGTCAGTTTGACTCAGAAGCTTTCAGACAGTTCGCGCAAGAGTGGAACTTTAAGCACGTGACGTCCAGCCCAAGATACCCGCAAGCCAATGGCCTTGCAGAAATGGGAGTGAAAAATGCCAAGAATATCCTGCGGCAGGAAGACATTTTCCGTGCACTCCTGTCCTACAACGCGACTCCTATTCCAGAGCTTGGTGCCAGTCCGGCAGAGTTGGCGTTGGGAAGGAAACTCAGGACAACACTTCCTTGTCTTCCATCTGTCTACCAACCACGCACCGTTGACATCAATCAACTCAGAGAGAAAGACAGAGTCTTCAAAGAAAGACAGAAATATTACCATGATCGACGATTTGGAGCTCAGTCTTTACCGGAGCTACATCCTGGAGATCCTGTGTTCGTCAAGCTTGATGGGCAACAGGGATGGAAACAGCCAGCCGAGGTAGTGGAAAAGGTTGCACCTAGATCTTACCTGATCGAAACACCTACCGGACCGTTGCGACGCAACCGTCGTCATCTCCGTCTGCGCACCGATTCCGAGCGCCATGCTGATTCCAGTGTCACGCGAGACATCGACATCGCTATTCCTGACCAGCCGCAAACTGCCAATCATCAGCTGGTGCGGCCTGTTGCTGATTCCCCGGTGCCGCCTGTTGGTGATCCTTCGGCTCGCGGTCCTCGTCCACCATCATCAACACCGCCAGAACCAGTGTCGCCTGGCATCCGTACTAAGTGTGGCAGGAAAGTTGTTCTGCCTGCTCGTTATCGAGACGAGTGACTCATGGCCTTTCACCAGTGGGCAACTGTGTAGGTAGTTGTTGCCTCCCTGGTGCAGTTTAATTTCATAACACGCGTTCGTGTGTTTTCATTTCTAGTCATTCATGTAGAGAGCAGTAGCTCGCTCTTTAGTTGCTTGAAAGCTGTGTATGACCTGTTCCAAATGAGCTGTGGTGTAGTTACATTTGCTCATTTGTTAAGTAACCGTGTAGCCTGGTTACATTTATAGGGTTCATCACTATTCGTTCTAGAAGGATTATAAGGAATCTGATCCTGACCTTTTATTTCATGGAAGACACCTTTCCAGCTACAAGCAATTCTACAAACTGTTTCCAGTGAACCAGTAAAGTGTGACATTTATTGTTTAAGTTGGTTTATAAGAACTGTTTCGTACCACCATGTTGAAAGTGAGAAGGTGGTGAAAGTGAATTTACATTCATTTAAAGGAATCATGTTTCATTTTTGTTTGTTTAGAATTTTCATTATAGATTTAAAAGGGGGAGATGTGTCGGTATCGTAATACCAAACTAAAAAGTAGAGTTTGTACGAAACTATTACGGCAATAAAGCGGTAGCTCCGTGTGTTCGCGCATGCGCGAGATCGCAGGAGAGTGGCCATGTTGAAATCCCCACGTTGAGTCATAGAGTCTTCTTGGTGCGAGTGTTGTTTTAGAAACATTGCTAGCAGCATTGTATTCTTACACCATCCACCATCCATCCCCTACTGACATACTGACATTTGACCCAGCAGAATGACTTGCCATGGTCTGCAATTTGTTGCTTCAAAATGAAGGAAAACTGATGGAAAAAAAAAATTCCACCGTGACGTACAGACGTGGTCAGGAGATCGTGACGGCTTCTACATGTAGACTGTGACAGACAAACCTGTCACACCGTCGTGGTACATTTCCTCCTGGCTGTTAGGAACCTTCACATGATGTATTTAATTGGAAACTTCCGTGGCTACTCTCAACTTTCCCACGTGTTTGACCAAACTGAGGTGCTACAGGTATTAGACACACAAGTCAGATCAAAGCTAACGCAAGTGAGAGACGAACACAGTTTGTAATCGTTCCTGGCTATTTTGCCTGTCTTCGGCTGTAAGCGACGATTTAAAGAGGAGGTTTTCGCTTGATCGTGTCGAAAGCCTTTCTTTGTTTAAGCTGTGATTTAATTACTCAAAGGGAATCGCCGCCGAAAACAGAGGTCACTGTCCGTGACGAGCGCCGCTCATCCGTGTCCAGTTGTTCTCTACTGTCTGAGCATGTTGCTCAGGAGTGCATGCTCGACTTGCTGCTAAGATTTCAGATTCAAGATTTATCTTCCTTTTGTTCCCCCCACCCACCCCTATTTTTTCTTTGGGGATGGGGGGTGGGGGTGTGGGTGGGGGGGGGGGGGGCGGGGGCTATGGAGGGTACAGACTTCTTCCTGTCCTCTTTTTCCTACTTTTCATCCTATTCAATTTTTCAAATTTTCACGGCAATTTTTCCGCCATGTACGCAATGTGGCTCATATGAGCATGTTTATAAGTCTTGGCTCGTGTTCTGTTGTATTACTGTTTGGCGGCGATCCGCCTGCAAATTTGTATCTGTACGTGAAGAAAGTGTTTAAACCAAACAAAAAAAAAAAGGAGTAAGAAAAAAGCAATAAAATAATTCACAATGACAAAATTACACCGAATCAAGTTTAACAAAGGATGCAGTACAACATGTACATGTGTCTGTAATATAATTAGGATCACTATATATGGATGGGTAAGCCCAATCCCACATAAAACTTTTTTGACAAAATATCGACGAGGATGGGATTCGAACCCACGCGGGGAGACCCCAATGGATTAGCAGTCCATCGACTTAACCACTCGGCCACCTCGTCAGCTCGATGGTAGAGCCTAGGCTGCTGAAGGATAACACGTACAGCTGACGTCTGAATTCACACACACACACACACACACACACACACACACACACACACACACACACACACACACACACACACACACACACACACACACACACACACACACCCCGTCACACACAGAGGACGAGAGAGAGAGAGAGAGAGAGAGAGAGAGAGAGAGAGAGTTCCTGACGGAATGGAATCCTTATATGAGAATGATATATCTAGACCTCTCTCCCCCCCCGCGCGACTATGCACGTGCGCAATGTACCAGCGGCAAAGTTGACAAAATAACGATTTCACCAGTGTCCATAATCCCACTCAGCAATTACCCGCCCGTAACAACGATAGACTAACCCCTCACTTCGCACCTGCGCCTTAAGATCAAAGGCTCGTGTCCCGACCAGGTAAACGTGGTTAGGGCAGGATGTGTACTCAACTCCTTCATTACATGACAGGATTAAGGTGAACGGTGAACTCTTTCATAGTCTCTGGCAGCAGTGGGAAACTTGCTGAACTGAAGTTTTCCTAGTTTTTGAAATAAGAGTTTATCAAGAGATTGAGACTGCAAATGTCGTTAATATATTATTTAAGGATCCATAATGCAATCCTCCAACCCCCGATCCCCCCCCCCCCCCAAAAAAAAAAAAAAAAAAAGAGAGAGAGAGAGAGAGAGAGAGAGAGAGAGAGAGAGAGAGAGAGAGTGAGAGAGAGAAACTTGTATAAGGCAGATTTATTTCGACGACTGCTAAACATACAGAAAAGCATATAAAGATGTCTGCCTATTTTAATTACATGAGCTCAAAAAGTGCTTCGCCCCCGAGAACAAACTGTATGTAGTCATTGGCTTAATTGGACCTTAAAGTGGAAATTTGAGAATCGCAAGGGCACTTTAAATAAATAAATAAATAAATAAATAAATAAATAAATAAATAAATAAATAAATAAATAAATAAATAACAGCTGCCTGATGTTTCTGCGGCCCCTCCCAGATCTGGTGGTTGGACGAAAGTTTTTCAAGCTGCGTTCGCTGTATAACAAAAAGTTGCCAAACGCGTTAAATAAAAGGAAGAAGAAGAAAAGAAAAAAAAAAAAAAACGACAAGAAGAAGAAAGTTTGGGTATGCAGATTTTTTATTGTTGTTTTTGTTGCCATGACAATCCTACGTACAAGAAGACCTCTACAATACGTATACCTGAATTTTGTAGTATCATAGTGTAATATTTATTTTGGCCTACACATTTTGTCAGGCAATAGATACCGCCCAGTTTCGCTCACTTTCCTCAATCAGTGTTCCCACGGGCTCATCTGCAGGTAGGCGAGAAAATGCCGGAAAGTTGTTTTAGCGAAACAGGGACCCGGGGTAAAAACACTGGTCAACACAACACCTGCGCCTGGTTACCGCCCCTTGATGTCCGGCGATGCGCCCGGCGAAACATTATCGCTGGTATCGTCAACAGCTGGTTAACTCATGTAGTGAATACTTGTTCTCACACGACTGCTTTCATCAAGCAAGTAACTACCTCGTCTTCGTAGCCCCCAACAACATCTCCCGACTGCGTAGTATTTGGTACGGATTTGCGGCGGTGTCAGTCCTTGTCAGTGATAGCTGCACACATAGTTAACTCCTGAAAGTCCATGCAAACTTGAAATCGCGTTTTCGCTTGAAATCTTCATATCACTAGAAGCCACTTCAAGCCACTGTTATGCAATCTGCGGTGGTCTCGGGCCTAGCGGGAAGGCCAATGCCTTGTGTAATAGTGGCTTGAAGTGGCTGAAAGATAGGCTGTTTCCGGCGAACAGGCGCAGACACGAGCGCAACTGTACCAAAATAGAATTCCCCCTATACATGTACATGTACCGGTAACGTGGGAATGTAATAGTAATGGCTTGCAATTGTAGCAATGGCTAAACTAAACTAAACTAAACTAAACTAAACTAAACTAAACTAAACTAAACAAAACACAGCCGACTTTAGTGATAACACCGATGCGAAGACTTAAATAATTAAAAGAAAGAAACAACAACCACCCCCCAAAAAAAACAACAACAACAAAAAACAAAACAAAACAAACAAAACAAAACAAAACAAACAAACAAACAAACAAACAAACAAACAAACAAACCAAAACAAAACAAAACAACCCCCGCCCCCTCTACCCCCCCCCCCCCAAAAAAAAAAAAAAGAAAAAGCACATTAAAAAACCAAAAACCAAACAACAACAAAATACGGGGAAAATAGTAAAACAAAGGGGGGGGGGGAGAAAAGAAAGTCGGTGCAGGTGTGTGTGTGTGTGTGTGTGTGTGTGTGTGTGTGTGTGTGTGTGTGTGTGTGTGTGTGTGTGTGTGTGTCTGTCTGTCTGTCTGTCTATCAGTGTGTGGGGGGGGGGGGGAGGGGGGAGAGGCGGTGTTACAAGAGGCTACTTGAATTATTTGTACGGAAAATTACTGAAGTTTTCGTCCGTTCACACAGTACAGCAAATCGGTGAGAACTGACACCCGGCCCTACATAAATTGTCTCAAACCAATCACAGACAACTCCGCCAGGAAAGGGACAGCAGTCACACCTGAAACGTGCCGTACGCCGGTCAGCCGGACGACATCAAACGTACGTGCGAGAAAACAGAGGAGGATTTGGCGACCAATAGTGAGGTGCCTAAGGCAGAGTGACTCATGATCTTCTACCCTGTTTTCCTCTCATACCTGCGTGTGACATCATTTAGCTGCACACCTCTCGATCGCTGCGCCCTCTAGCTGAAAACTAGGGGAGAGCGTGGTAACAGAGCCAAAGATCAAGCACTCTCCACAGCACGGCCAACAATCGAGTTCTCGCTCTCTACAGAGTTATCGCCCACTACCGCTTGCGGAAAGCATGCGACTTCTGTAGGGCCGCTATGAAAATGTTTAGGCGCTGTACTAAGCTTTCTCAACGCGGGAAAATTTCGAGAAAATGAGAAGAGGTCAGGAACAAAGCAATACAAAAATAAGTCGCTTCCGTGGATTGAAAGCAGAGATTTTTTCAGTTTTGCCTGTAACCACTTTCGCCTTGAACCGCTGATAGACTAAATAAGCAAGAGGGCGAATAGCGGAAGACACAACTGATACTGTTGACAGGGATCAGAGGGACAGATTTTCGCTCCAACTGATGAAAATGAGCGGACAAAGATTGCGACAATTGCACAGTCACGTCCCATTGTCCACTCAGTGCTCAATTAATAATAAGAAACTGACCCGCAGTATTACCAGGTTAAGGCCGCATTTCATGGTCAAGTTTTTTTTCTTTATTAGAAGAAAGGCCGCATTTCCCGGTCAAGTCAGGGTTTTTTCATCTTAATTTTGTGGTCTGGTTGTCTTTGTCAATTTGGGTTTCTTATTCGGTATACATTCACTGAATTCAGTTCTCCCAAAAGAAAGTATCATCATCCTCACCAGCAACATTTTAACTTTCTTATTTATTTATTTATTTATTTATTTATTTTTGCTGCCACAACTCTTTGCCGGCTCCAGTAGTGTTCCTCCCTGGTAATGGGTGGAATCCACGGAGGGCTCGGAAGCTGGGGCAATTTTTATTATGCATGATGATGGAGATGAGGATGATGGTAAGATGATGCTATGGAGGTCCGTGTGGTTTGGGACTGCGGGACAGGGCCGCATTCCACGCTTCCTGTCATAAATATCCCGGCATTAACCAGGCCCGGGAACTACGGCACCTGCGGTGCCGGCCGTGTAATCATCCACATCATAAGACGTGTCATACCAAGGGAAGCACCCCCAAAGTCGCACCCGTGAAGTGGGTGAATCTCGGCTGTGTGGCAACAGCCTCCCCATCGGGCCCATAGCACACCCGCTCTGGGTAGGAGCCGACCTAGGTAGGAAAAATCCCGCCTGCCTCGACTGGGACTCGAACCCGGGTCTCCCGGTATATAGCCTGTCCGAAGTGCTAACCACTACACTACAGGGGCCGGTAACAGTTTTTTTATTTTTAACTTGGTTAAGAGTGGTTGCAGGAAACGGTGCTGGTGGGCAGGGACACTTGACTGTCGCAATGACTCACTGGTAACCGTCTGCTTGATACTTGGTCTGTCAGTTGTGACCACCATTTTCCTACAGTTGTATTTGTTTCTTAATAATAATAATAATAATAATGAATATTGTAGAGGCGCTTTACCCAATTTCGTTGATTGGCTCAAAGCACCGCGAACTGAACCCAACATGCACGCTCACGTGAATCACACGCATTCTCTCACACACTGGATATAAACACATTACAATCACGTGGTGCGAAGGGTCAGCTCAGCTATTTAAATTTCGGAATTTAAAATTGCATTTAATTTTCAAATTTGGTGGGCTGAACATTTCCAAAGCAGAGGGGGAGGAAGCCGGAGTACCCGGAGAGAACCCCCGACGATCGGCCCGAATGAACGGTGTCACGTACGAGAAGGAAAAATTCTTTGTCCCGAGTGGGACTCGAACCCCTTGACCTCTCGTATTGGTGACAAGTCTCTTAACCACCTGACCACCGACCGCCCCAACTGGTTTCTTCGGCACATTTTGCAGTTCCTGTGACAGAAAGAAAATTGTCCTCAAACCAGAGGCAAAAAGGAAGAAAATATTGCAGGCTACGCGTCTCTGTCCCATTGACTTGAACCGGCCCGGCGATGGGACAGAGATGGAGTTTACGTGGCTAGGTAGTACCTCAAAGCCACCAGGGATCCCGACCGGATAAGGGGCGTAAGTACTGCCCTGAGCGGTGGCAAGGTACACGCTACAAACGCCGCACACACCCAAGTGGTCGGAAACTGACGAGTGGCATGGCGCGCGCCCCACACGAGCACTTCACGCGCCCATTTCCGCACGTGCGGGCCATTTAGCGTGTGCTAGTTTACACCTGCTTATTTTGAGCAGCACCAGCTGGGGTTTTGCCTTACGGAGCAAAAACCGTCATGAACTGTATTGCTGACATGAATAAACTTGATATGAATGAATAGGTTTAATACGTCTAGAGGGAAGATGTTCACTACAGCTGACTTGTCTGTAATAGAGTTGGGGAACTGATATCACCATAACCCTTACACAAGACAAGACTGACAAGAACTTCCTCCCCCCCCATCACACACACACACACACACACACACACACACACACACACACACACACACACACACACACACACACACACACACACACACACACACACACACACACAAAACAAAACCAGAAATAAAAAAACAAACAAACATAAAAACAACGACAACAACAACAACAGCACTGAAACAAAACGAAACTCTAAAAGTAAAATCACACGAGAAAATGTGACAATACTAATAAAATTTGATCACACAAACTTTCTACATTTGTATTTATTTTTATTTGTATTTATTTATTGTCCTTTTGTTTTTTTTAGAGTTCAAGCTGCCTCTCTGCATGTTAGTTTAAAGTTCCCATGATTGTTCTACGGCTTCAACTTCGTCAAAAACATCACAGTTGTTAGGAACTTGGTTTTCCTTCGAATTTAGGCAGGGAACTCTGCAACCGTGTGTGTGTGTGTGTGTGTGTGCGTGCGTGCGTGCGTGCGTGCGTGCGTGTGTGTGTGTGTGTGTGTGTGTGTGTGTGTGTGTGTGTGTGTGTGTGTGTGTGTGTGTGTGTTGTTGTTATTTTTCCTTATTGTTGAATCCGACGTTACCAGTAGCTGGCCTCAGTGGTAGTTCCCTGGGCCGTCAGTGGTCATTTAGTTCTTGACTGTGAGGCCAACATTCTGCCGGCTAGCATCTTCATTCCGTCTCCCCCTCACATCATGTTTGTAACGCCACTGAGATGTAAAACCGCCGCTTCCGAAGTAAAGCTCTACGGCTGTTTGCCAGATAGAGGGATGTCAGTTTCGTTTGGCCATTGCGACAGTTTTTGCGACTTTGTGGCTTCTCCTATTAGAGAAATACGAGCCTTATGAGCCTCTATGAGCCTTAGGGCCATTCCTGAGCAGACAGGGACTCGAAAAATCTTCTAAAATTAGCAACCAATCAGCGCCGTTTAGCTGGTCCTCAGTCGGTCCGCAACCAAATAACGTTGTCTGCACAGTGCGCGGTACCGGCACTTCTAGAACAACATATATCCCTACGCCGGCCAGAGTCACCACAATGGTTTCAGATGCTATGTTGTGACCCAAGCACGGTGATTGATTCTGATGTACAGATTAAGTGCATACGATGGGCGGAAAGTTTTTCACACGCTGTTCAGTGTGCGTGTCATACATATTGGGACTTTGGTATCAGTTACAGTTACGCGTTGGGACAGAAAAGGGCGTTAACAGCAGTAAACAATGAACCAGCCAATCAGTTTTAATTTTAATGTTTTGTATATTTTATTTTATCAGTCATGATTATTATTATTATTATTATTATTTCGTTTTGACCTTCTGAATCTTCGGTTCTTAGCGCTGCGCCATTCCAATCACAGCTTTTCACCCCGAACCGTTCATCTCCACTTTCAAAGAGCAGTAGCGAACGAGAGTGACAGGTGTGTTAGCGGTACCCGCCTCATATGCATACCTAGCATGACGGGAATGGTGCGAGGAGCAGCAGACGGTCGGCCTATATCCGGCTACATAAACACTTCCTGTTAATGAGTAATTAGCGCTTGTCACCCGGGGCGCGAGGACGACTGATAGCGGCAAGTGGTGAGAATGTGTCAGGTTAGCAGTGTTTGTTGACTTGTTTCTGCTCCTCGGGAACAACTACCTCTCCCCCAACTGCAGTTCAAGTCGGGAAGTACGTGCCGGTGTGGCCCGGTATAGTTTATAACCCCCTTAAGTAAAGGACCATCCCGGTCCAATATCTTTAAGGTTAATCGACCCCCGGGGTGCAATAATTATAGTCAGAGGGTATGATTATTGTTCCCCCTCTTTAATTGTTGGACCCCCCCCCCCCACTTCGTTGAACACTCTGGATTACTTACAGCTTTGTTGACTTTCTCAGTGTACACTGACGACACCGTGACAGCCTGGATGGTTTGGGTCAGTAAGTCAGTGTAACTTGTGACTTTACCATACAGTCGTAGTCGTAATTTATTTTAAAAAGTACAAAAAATGATACGGGTGGGTGGGTGGGTGTTTGGGGTTTAACGTCCTTTTCCACCACATAGGGTGATATCAAAGACGGGGCAACGATGAAAAAGCCAGCACAAATATTTGGCCCCGAGCATTAGAAGTCCAACGCTCTACCATTCGACCACCCCGGCTCCCCACCAAAAATGATACAGTATTTACAGCAGAAAAGAGTTATGTCCTTTGGGAGATGTTGTGATTTCACTTGGTGACCAACGGCTTTGCGAAAAGGTGTTTTGGTTAGTTGTTTCAGAGTTCAAAACAGTCGTACACAACCCCAAACAAAACGCTAGAAGTGATGAAAAACAGCGAAGTGCAGGAGGGGGCCCAGTAACTGTGGAGGGCCCAGTATCAAAGTTAATGTACCGGAGGTCCGGACAGGGTGGTGTGTGTGTGTGTGTGTGTGGGTGGGGGGGGTCCAAGTACTATGGGGGTCTAACAACTTTTTGACACCGGCATCAGTGCCGGTGTCAAAAAGTTGTTAGACCCCCATAGTACTTGGACGTCGAACGTCTTGCGTCGAACGGATCCGCCGAATCAGGTAAAGGGGAAGAATCCGAGAAACTAGAGGCCCACAGAGTTTGGCCATTTTATGGGTTGCTTCCCTTGTATTATAGTCGGCTGGATTTCGCGAGTGAGGCACAAGATTGCATGGCAGGCAGGGAGGTAAGTTGGCCAAGATACGAGCCTTTCTATTTAGCGTCCTTTTTCCACCAGAAAACTTTAAAGAGAGGGCTGAAACTTACATACGTAGAAAACCAATGATCAATAATTATTTTGACCTAAACTGTTTCTAGCTTCAGCTGATATGCGCTCAAACTTCAATTGAAACTGGCAACAACCACAACCAACAGAACAACCCCAAAAAACCCCTAAAAACAAACAAACAAACAAACAAACAACAACAACAACAACAACAACAACAACAACAACAACAACAACAACAACAACAACCACCATGAATAGTATAGTTACCTATAGTGTATAATACTTACCATTTTCTTATTATCATCACGGGGAGCCGGGGTGGCCGAACGGTAGAGCGTTGGACTTCTAATACTCGGGTCGTGAGTTCATATCCCGGATGGGGCCAAATGTTTGTGCTGTCTTTTTCATCGTTGCCCCGTCTTTGATATCACTCGTACTATGATGTGGTGGAAGAGGACGTTAAAAGCCCCAAACACCCACCCACCCCTTATTATCATCACACTGCGCCTTCGGCCATTGACCTGTGTTTCAGTCGCGGGGCCACGGTATGTCAGATAATTAGTCGTGAACGGAATTTGTAATCGACAACAAAACTATCCAGTTGCTGCTTGAGTTGGAAAGACACCATACAATTAAATGTGGAATCCGTTTCCTTGAAAGCTGGAATTTAAACTTTGCCAATAAAAGTGGGCGTGCATTTTCACTGTCGATGCGCACTGATCAAAGAAAAGAGAGAGAGAGAGAGAGAGAGAACGCCGCCGCATCATGCAGTCTGCCTACTTCCAGACCAAAAAAAGTGTAGTCTTTAAGTTTGTGGCATTTTCTGCCACAATTCTATTTACCCGAAGAGCAGAGCCTATTTACATCAGACCCAAACAACAAACGCTTCATCTGGGCTGTGTGGGGCGGTTTGCCACGTGGTTGTGGCTGGGCCACTCTAAAACAAGTGCCTCTCTCCCTGTATACACTACAGCACGTGCGACACGGAGCAGCAGGTACAAAGCCTTCCAGACGTCACAAACACCGCGTCTGGTCCTCTGCACCTGCACAGCGGTGTCCACATGACGATCAGCCGCACTACAAAGCGCAGTTGCAGCTGCATGCACAGTTAAGACCTGCACATACCAACTTCATACGAGGTAAAAAAAAAATAAAAAAATTTGAAGTATGATCAATAAAAAAGGAACTTAACTTGCCGCCGACGATCTTATCAACCACAGCTGAGATAACAGACTTTCGGTGTAATCATGCTATTATTCTGCCAGCAAAATATTGAAGTCACGATTTTTACTGAAAGTTGTTATCTCTTTTGCATTCCAGACTGTGACTTGTAAGTTCCGGATTTGCTTGTACGTACTGATCAGCTGCTACTGTTGAGAGTACAGCGGTTCTTTGCGACGAAACCCTGATTTCCTCCAACAGCAAAATAGTGTAGCCACACTTTGTAATGTTGTTTATCTCCTTTACATTCCGGACTGTAGAAAAGGGTGTAGTGTGAATTGTCTAGCATGTGTGCAGCCTGAAAATGAATTTTTTACAAGCATTTTCGACTCCGGCGGTGACCACAGACGAATGTGTGTTTGCACAATAACTCAGGGGTACTAGAACACTCTGCCGATTGTGTGCAGAAAAATACGTACACACGTACGATCATTTGGCGGTCAGTGTTTTGTCTCAGTTGAGAAGACTTTTACAGGATCGAGCACTGTCCTGCAACTGATCAGGCTGGCCGGGCTTCAGCAGAGCATCTTTCGACATTCGTCCACTCAGTGTTGAATGCTTGTAATCGTAATCACCACGCAGCTAGAGTAAATTAAAAAAAAAAGAAATGTGTGTAAACATTCGCTAGAGATTGATTGAACCGCTACAGATGATTCATTCGGGCCGATCGTCGGGGGTTCTCTCCGGGTACTCCGGCTTCCTCTCCCTCTGTTTTGGAAATGTTCAGCCCAAACTTGAAAAAAATAAATGCAATTCTAAAGTCCGAAATCTGACCCTTCGCACCACGTAATTGTAATGTGTTTGTGTCCAGTGTGTGAGAGAATGCGTGTGATTCACGTGAGAGTGCGTGTTGGGTTCAGTTCGCGGCGCTTTGAGCCGATTCTTGAAATTGGGTAAAGCGCCTATTCAATGCTCATTATTATTATTATTATTATTACAGCCTCCCCCACTAATCTGTCACGTGAACCGCCGTTGCAAAGGTTGCTTTAATTGAATTTTTTATTGAGCATGTCATAAGCACGTCTTGTTTATACTCAAACTGTTTTTTTCTGTACTTTCACCAGTGCAACAAAATAAATCAGTTTAAACCAATCTCAGTGACACGGCAGCGACTGATTTTTCCATCCGAGTTTTGCCTCAAGACGGAGAAAACTAAGCAGTATAGTAGTAACGACTATACTCCACTTTACGTCGTGGGGTTTGGAGACCTGCGATAATTTATATCAAAAAAAAAAAAAAAAAAAAAAAAAGCGCGCTGAAATTGATATTTTAACTCTTTTCACGCTGGCAACACGATCCTCTCTCAGTGGCTAATCGACCCAAGAACCGTAACTCCTCGCGTAAATTGAGAAGAAAGAGGGACAACTTGCGGCAGCAAAGTGGATGATTTACGGTTCAGAAATCCCCGGATGGGGCAGAGAAAAGACGGAAAATTTATTCAAATCAGGTGTGAAGCGCTATGATTTATGGGACGAGGCTCCCCTGGTGAGCTCCTGGAGCAACTCGCGAGGGGCGGACCCCGCAGTCCAAAGGGGAGACAACCGGGTAGCAATCTGTCAGCGGCCATTGTAAGATGGCGGCTACCAGAGCGAGGACCACCTCCTTGGCGGGGTGTCTTTGACGCTGGTCCGGGTGGATTGGTGATGAATACAGATGCGTGTCGTATTGCCAATGTGGCGAGTTATGTTACAAGGCTTTTGTGGGCTCAGCCACCCTGATTAATTCTATCTCCGTGCATCCGTCGTCCCTGGGTCGGCATTATGACCAGGGACGGCTCCTGACCGGGTCTGGTGGCTGCCTGCTGTAAACAGGAGGAAACCAGCATTGAGGATTAACCCGCCGTCATGCAGACAAAGTAGCATTCTGTTACTGGCGTGTTCTTCAGCTGAGTTCAGTCAGATCAAGCTTCTGGGGATTTGTACCCACACAATGGGCATTTTACTTCTGTTACCATCAGGACTGGTGCTTTTGCCGTGACACGTGTATGAAGTTAATGCAGGCTTTTAATCTGACATCATGTCAGTTTGCATGGGGCTAGGTGCTATCAGTTTTCTTCCTGTTCACACTCCTACGTTACACAGATAGAAAAAAAAAATCCAACCAAATAACCAAACCATCAAACAACCAAACAACAACAACAACAACCTAACAAAACAGCAACAACAAACCTCTGATAAAATAGCAACTAAGATCATCAGCCAAACCAACATCCCCCCCCCCCCAAAAAAAAAAGGGGGGGGGGAAGAAAAAAGAAAAGAAAAACAAAACAAAACAAAACAAAACAAAACAAGGAGGAACGGCCCCGTCCTACAAAGTTGTTTCTCCAAATTTCATTTTATTTTGTCTGTTTTGTTGTTATTGTTGCCGGTTCTCCCCTCTCCAAGTTCTACCAATGACACTAGATCCTCTACGACCTCGACCGATTAGTCACGTGACTGGGGGTGGGGCCGGGTGGGGGGAGGGGAGAGAGAGAGAGAAACAGACAGACAGACAGAGACAGAGAGAGAGAGAGAGAGAGTGGGTGGGTGGGTGTTTAGGAGTTTAACGTCCTTTTCCACCATGTAAGGGTGATATCAAAGACGGGGCAACGAGAGAAAAGCCAGCACAAATATTTGGCCCAAGCCGGGATTCGAACTCTCGACCCGAGCATTGAAAGTCCGACGCTCTACCATTCGGCCACCCTGGCTCCCCAGAGAGAGAGAGAGAGAGAGAGAGAGAGAGAGAGAGAGAGAGAGAGAGAGAGAGAGAGACGTCAGTTCCGTGAACTAAACATTTGACGCCAGCCTCAGGCAGGTCGTCATACAGAGAGAGAGAGCGATGACGTCAATTTCGCGAACTAAACATTTTGACGTCAGCCTCTAGCACTGCGATCGTCTGAGGAAGCTTGTTTAGATGTCTTGTGATTTCCCTGTTGGCTTTGTGGCTTCCCCGATTGAATTATTTTTTCACATGAAATCTGGAAGATCTAGAGGGCTGGTGAAATGTCGGAGGCAGTGACGATACTTGCTTATTTTGTCTGTGAACTAAGCGTTTGACGTCAGCTTCACACTGGTGGTATGACAGATGATGCTTGTGCATGTCTTGTGATTTCCCTGTTGCTTTTGTGACTTCCCTGGCTGAATTAATTTTTACATAAAATCTGGAAGATCTAGAGGGCTGGTGAAACATGGACTAGAATACCTTGGATTGTACTTATGAACTCGAAAATTTGGAACTCTTTTGACCGGTGCTTCTCGCTGAAACTTGAAAAAGTTATGTTTATCTAAAAGTTCAGTTATTCTAAATGCTAAAGCTATAATGGTGCAGTAGTTCCTGTCATATGTGCAGTTGTCACACTAGACAAAAACGCTGGGATGATAAGTAATTTGCAGTAGTCTTTTCATAGATATTTGATCTTATGTGCAAACCACCCTTACCTCGGAAATATTTTTTTTTTTACACAAAATCAGTCAGAGCTACAGAGCTGTACCACGAATACAGGCAGTGTGATTGAGTGAACTTCCAAAGTCTAGAATATGAAGGAATTTGAACAACTTTTTCGAAAAAATTCGTAACATGACCGATTTTTTAAAATCGGCGATAACTCTTCTGAAAATGCGGCGGGCTAAAAATCGTGAAAGGTAGCTCTGGAGAAGGTGATTTTCCATTTTATCTCAAAGTAAAAAGGCCTCCATCGAGGTGGTTTAGGAGATAGCCATCATTACATCCGTCCACACACACACACACACACACACACACACACACACACACACACACACACACACACACACACACACACACAGACACACACACGTCTCACAACTCCCGCCAAAAAGAACGCAGCAGCATAGTGTGCACGTCAAGTGTCTATGACGCAGGTTTCGTTACGTCACTATGTGTGTGAAAGTATGTATTGTGTGGAGAAACGTCACAGTCTTGTTTTGTATCACTGAAACTTGCTGCTGCGCGCAGCAAAATCTGCCCCGTCTCATAAAGTTGTTTCTCTCTAGATAGAGAAACAACTTAAAAACCAAACAAACAGAAACAAACATCCCCCCCCCAAAAAAAAAAAAAAAAAAAAAACCAAACAAAAAAACCACCACCAACAACAACAAAAAACCACAGCAACATCAACAACAAACAAACAAAACAACAACGGGAACAACACTCCCCCCCCCCCAAGAAAAAAAGAGAAAAAAAAAGAGAAACAAACCCAAAACAAACAAACTGAAAACAAGCAACAACAACAACAACAACAACAAAAAAAAAACCCAACAAAACAACAAACTATTATATCAGACAAAGAGAAAATATTCATGATTCATTTTTATTGTATGAATGACTTTCTATCGTAAGTTGTGAGCACAGGAACTGGAACTTCAGGTAAGCCAATGGCACATTTACAGATACAGTATATCGTGCCACTCCTAGCCACTGATCGTATGATGATACACAATAATATTACACACTCATAAACTTCCCTAGCCCACTTCTGCAGGGACCCAGTCTTGGCACATTCTTTCTCACAGCCCACAGTGGCACACACACCATTACGCGATATGACAAGATAGCACGATGCCATTTTGTAACAGCAACTCCAAGACAAACACGTGATATCAAAGTCAAACAAATTGAGGCAGATAGGAAGCAGGCGCATGCGTAATTGATATGACCTTAGCTACAGGATCCCCGGCATTCATAAAAGCCTGAGAATAGCTTGGGCCATGGCCTATCGTAGCTTTACAGTATATCATGAATCAGAGGTTCATGTTCTGGCCTTCGTTTGACAAGCGGATTTGTTTGCATCCTGAATTCGTTGCTGTGACAGTTCCGTTCAATTGTTCGTGCGTAACGCGATCACCAACTGTGTGCACGTACGTCAGCTGACGGACAGAAGTATCGTGCGATTCACCGGTACTCACCGGACAGCCAACGAAGTCCTCTAACCAATCAGCTTCAGCTTTTGATCCTGTTAAGCATGAATGCTAGGAAGGATATGAATAGAAATATTCAGACTTTGTACATGCATCATCATACTGAATCATTCGTTGACAAAACCGTTAATAATACCTACAGCTTTTGCTGTCCCAGTGTTGACAATTTTTGACGGTTGTATCCTGTAGAATGTGATTTGATGAATATAATAAATGACGGTTGTATCCTGTAGACCCTACATGGTCCAACCCTTGTCGTGGGGTAGTGGCTTGTGTACCTCAATGACCCAGAGAACTATGCCAGCAGGAGCACATGCTCCTGGCAGGGTCACCCAAGCTGGACAGGTCGAAGGGTAGAGGTCAGACGAATGTGGACCACCTCTCCAAGAGGCTAAACGGGTTTGCGTAGGGTTAACAGCCCTACCTGTAAAAAACACTAAGTTACTGAAGCATCGACAGCAACAAACCGAGACATTCACCTGGGCGAGGAAGGGTCTCCATCCCGGAGACCTATGACGCATTGCAGTGAAAGCCGAAAGGAAGCTGCAAGGCCGACCCCCCTTCTAACACCCAGGACAACAACGAGAGTAACCCGCAGGGGAAAAGGAAGAGAGGCCGGCCTCGCAACAGCTGGAGGCGGGACACTGAGGCAGAGCTATGTAAGCAGGGGACCAACTGGACTGGAGTGGCAAGACTAGACCAGAACAGAGTGCGATGGCGAAGGGTTGTCGATGGCCTATGCTCCACGTGGAGCCAGGGGCCTAAGTGCTAAGTGTAAGTATCCTGTAGAATGTGATTTGCTGAATATAATAAATAAATCTTTGACAGTAGATTTTGACCGGCATTTGTTAAAGGAGGTATCACAAAACGAAGAAGGTTTCAAAAAAGCTATAAAATAGCTTTTTTAGAACTGAAAGCTTGGGGGCGGGGCAGGCACTTAGAAATTAAAGCAGTTAATTAAAAGAAACACCCAAACAACAGCAAAACACAGCAGCAGCAACAACAACAACCGTGTAACGTTTTTTTATGTTAACTGAAGAATCAAAGAACGCACTTTTTATGGATTGCGTCATCTGAATTGAAGACTGCAAAGCTATGAACACCGTGACAAAAATTTTCATGAAAATAATTACACAATACCCACAAAAAGAAGACATTTTTGTCTTGGTGTTCGTCTGGCAGTGAGCATGGCAGGCCTGTAAAAGTTCTGTTTTTCCCCTCCTGGCTATCGGTGAGCGAGGTGTCACCAGAATTTTGTGGCGGTTTCAGTAAACACTCGTTTATCGCCAATCGTTCCGTTCCCTTAACGCTGTGGAATTTCTGGCTTCCCAGGCAAGCAACAGACGCGACAGTGTTGGGCCTCTGGTCGTGAGTAGCTAATCACCCTCACGGCCAACCATCAAGCTGAGGCTGAGGCTGGTGCCGCAGCCGCTTCAGCGTTACGCCCGCTGCTACAATTTCTTTACGTACAAGACTACAAGATTTCACTTTCCCCGCTATGTTTAGGGCTGAGGCGCTTTTCTAAGCCCTGGTCTCACGGTTTCAACTATAGGCAGCTATAGAAACCCTGATTAGAGGCAATCATTGCGCTTCGGCCACCACCAGCAATGCCCCGTGGACAAAGGGGAGATTGTCTTCCCTTGGGACGACCGCGAGGGGCCGCTGATGGCAAGGGAGATAAGCAAGGGCTGAAACGGCGGCGGACCTATCAGCACGTGCAGCTCGTAGAGGGCGTCGTTGTCGCTCCAAGCACGTGCCGTAGTTGACAGACGTGGGGGGATGCCCCAGCGGGAAGGTGGGCAAGCGATGAGGATTTGACAGGCAGGATGGAGGATCGTTTGGCTGACTTGGGCATGTCATGATGTTACCGAACACCAAAACATGGTCCAGCTTTTCTTTTTATTAATGCAGTCGGACACTTCAGCAAGCTAATCTTCCTTGAGAATCGCAACCTTTGAGCAGAGAGAGAGAGAGAGAGAGAGAGAGAGAGAGAGAGAGAGAGAGAGAGAGAGAGAGAGAGAAAGAGATGTGTTTGTCTTAGCTTATTTATTTATTTTTTGGGGTTTTTTTGGTGTGTCAAAAGTACAACAACAAACTGCCTGTGTTGTGGCCGACGTGCGCTGCATGCTGTAAAATCGTCAAGTTTCCACTTTATTTTTTTATTTATTAACGTCTATGAATTTTCAGAAAGTCTCTTGCAGTTGCACGCTTTATATCTATGTGGTGGTTGATTGATTGATTTATTGATGAAGTTAGCTAGTTAATTAGTCAGTTTATTTAATCACTTATTTGACTGGGACATCTTAATGGTAAACTGTATAATCTTCAAAAATACAAATTAGATTCAGGAGAAAAAGCAACACCCCCAAAACAACAACAAAACAAACAAAACAAACAATGACCAAAAAAACCTGAAACAAATAAACAAACAAGCAAGCAAGCAAACAAACAAACAAAACACAAACCCACAAACAAAAAACAACAAACAAACAAACAAAACAAACAAAAATAAGATCCACAACAAAAACAAACAAAAACAATAACCAACAACCATTAAAAACCCCCCAAAAAACCCAAAAAACCAAACAAATAATAATAATAAAAACCAAAACAACATCAACACCAACCAAGCTCCTTCTCCTCCCCTTTAGTTTCCCACTGCCACGAAGCGCGTTACCCCACAGACATTTTTTTTTCTGCCGCTGTACTGCACACAATAATGCGAGAACCACAGCAGCCTTATCCGCGAATTCCCTAACCGTGCATGGGGAGACCCGAATAAACAACAATAAAAAGCCTTATCACGCCGCTCATAGAAACCAAACACGAACCGAATACTTGTATGGGCGGGTCACAGTAAAAGAGGAAAGTCTTCATTAAATTTCCCAGCACTAGACGAGAGCACTATCAAGGCAAGAGTCACTGAATATCGAACGCAGAGTGCGGTGCATGAGGCGTGAGATGCAGCTTGGGCAGGAGTCAGAACAGACTAGACCACTCCACGCGGCGAGCCCCGAGGCCAAAGCCACGCCCCTTTACTTTGCCGCGTGCTGGCAAAACACAACACGCCCATGACGTCATTTTATGGACAAAATAAAACAGATTGAAGTTTTTTTTTTTTTGCGGCCCTTTTCTTTGTCAGCTCCAGTGGTGTTCCTCCCAGAATCCACGAAGGGCTCGGAAGCTGGGACAATTTTTATTATCATGCATGATGATGGAGATGAGGATGATGGTAAGATGATGCTATGGAGGTCCGTGTGGTTTGGGACTGCGGGAAAGGGCCAAATTCCTCGCTTCCTGTCATAAATATCCCGGCATTAACCAGGCCCGGGAACTACGGCACCTGCGGTGCCGGCCGTGTAATCATCCACACTATAAGACGTGTCATACCAAGGGAAGCACCCCCAAAGTCGCACCCGTGAAGTGGGTGAATCTCGGCTGTGTGGC
>JACVVK020000048.1:1147500-1160000 GCA_018292915.2 Batillaria attramentaria | reverse complement strand
AGCAGCGGTCACTGTATTGGGAGCAGTAGCATCAACAATATCACAATCATTTCTTGACACTCATGTTCTATTTCTCATCCTGCCATCCTAAACACACACACACACACACACACACACACACTGACACAGAGGACAAACTTGTACATGAGCCCGCAGTCGCTCCCAGTCCTGACTGACACAGAAACAAAACCTTGAGGACCTAATCACCCCCCAAGGATCTAGACCGCCTCGCCCAGGGCACATTTCCTATTTGTCAACAGCCCCGCCTAATAGGGAGGGAGTCGTTTGAACCGGCCCGGAGTGAGGCAGGACCGCTTAAGATTTGCTGCTGTTCCTCAGGCACGTTCTCCGGGCTCCCGGCCATCTAGGGTGACATCGGGACGAGGGGTGCAGGTAACCGATAAGACGCCCTCTCACCCCGCGTCACCGGTGGCCAAAGAGCAGGGTGGGCAACTGCCGAATGTGATACAGAGCAAGGGGATGTAATGAGGGATATTAGGGAATACAGAGATCAGGCATCCCCGCCCCTGCCATCGAGGACAAACAAGGGAGCAAAGACTCGAAGCGTTGAGTTCGGCACGTTTTTTCGGACCTGCCGCCAAGGGAGCTGGGCGGTTTGGAGCTGGACTGTGCTCAGTGGTCGCTGCGAAGACCTTTCGGCTTTGAAAGATGCTCTCAAACCACTCATATATTCGTTGTTTTGTTTGAACAACCTCTAAGTGAAGGATAGGAGTGTGAAAGGTGTCACAGATGACCACACTGATAATCAAGAATTCTAGCACACCCTGACGTAGTTGATGCTGTCCTTAAAAAAAATATAAAAAAAATCTACCACCAACTGTTCGACAATTTGCTGATTGCCTGAGCTCAAATCAGACGAAAATCGAGCTGGAATTATTAGGAAAACGTTGAAACTGACTAATTTGTAAATATCAAAAGAGGGCGCGGTTGAATTTCTACAGTCGTCTAAAACTGAGCGGCTATTTTTTTTTTTTACCGTGTGTGTGTGTGTGTGTGTTTGTGTTTGTGTGTGTGTGTGTGTGTGTGTGTGTGTGTGTGTGTGTGTGTGTGTGTGTGTGTGTGCTGGGGGAGGTGGGGGGGGGGAAGAAGGACGGTGAAGCTGCTAGAGGAGGGAAGGAGCAATCCAAGAAATTCTACACTACGCACTACTGACAAACACACGCTCCTCAGCAAGTGTATTCTGTTTACTCCATACGAGAATATTTCTGGAGATCGTTGCACGCAAATCACCCCCTCTTCGTTCTTCAACCTCTCCCCCCCCCCCCCCCACGCCATATGCTGGATTTGTCCGGGTCAATAGGTACAACTTGCAACTTCACTTCTTCTCAAGTTCAACAGATGCAACCGCCAGTGCGCAGGATTCTGGCTCAAGCATCGCCACGCGACAAATGTTTTACATCACCTTCTGTCACAGCTGCTGGAAACAGAATCTTGGGCATCAACACTGAAGCAGCTCCCGGCAAACAAGAACTCCCCATTCCCGGCAACTGACTTCAAACAGGACAACCGTACACGTTCCTGCCCAGTTTGTGTTTCTGATTGCTACCAGAGAAGGCTAAGAAATCCAAAATAACCGGTTTCCGTTTCCAGAATTCCTCCAGCCAGAATCTTTGGTAGGATGGAAGTGAGAAGGGCGGTGGATGAATCAATTAACAAAAATCGTCGAAGCGCTTATACGAATGGTTACACAGTCCTCACAGAAAGTCAAGGATCCACTCCCGTTCTACATGATGTTTTAGAATGGTCATAATTCGTAAACGTGTTAAGATCAGTTATCCAAACCGGCTTCAGTCACAGTTCAAGTGTGTTGACAACAAGTCAGACTGACGACGCTGTGGAAGAAAGAACAATCTTGAACATGTACTTTTTGGGGAGGTGGGGAGGGGGTGGGTGGGGGGGGGACAATCGCAAAATAAGACTGGAGGAGGGATAATGAATTAATAAAAATCGTCATAGCTCTCCTGAGAATGGCTATATTGGTTTTTGCCTACGAATACTCGGAAAATATTGCAGTGCGCTCCTGCTTTCTCCCGACTAATCCGCCCCTAGTGGGTTTAACTGTGGTTAAATAAATTTGAAACAATCACATCAAGTCATGAATCAAATTGAAGTGCTATAAAAAAATAAAAACCCGCCACGAAAAACCAGTCGGACGGATACAATATGAGTAGTTACTCTGTGTGTGTGTGTGTGTGTGTGTGTGTGTGAACAAGATCGTGCATTATTCTGTTTACCCTATGGAAAAGGACATCTCAGCTGTGTAATTCTACTGGTCGCTTCCGGCCTACACTTAGTTCAGCAGAAAGTGGCTCAGTGTTCGGCCCAGTCCCATCCTAGTAAAAAGACCCTTACACAAGCTGTTCAGGAAGCATTTGCAATTGATAGGAAATAGATCAGTTGCCATGTGATCACAATCACATCAGCCGATCGTTGACTGGGTCGACGTTAATAGGGGAAGTTGTCAGGTCACGTGAACTGAGCAAGTCACGTCAACACTGATGTACGTTTGTGGAAGAAAAATCCTCTCCGTCCATTTTGTACCATGTATGCCCCCCCCCCCCCACCGCCCCCCGTCCCCCTTTCCTCCTCTCTCGGTCGAAAGTTTACATTCAGTCTTGCGGATACAAACAGCTGCCATTACTGCGCTAAATACTTTTTTATTTTTTTTTTTAAATCGCTGCTGGTTTCATGTCATTTTGAGACAAAACAAGAACAGACAAACCAACCCAGCCCAAACAACCGCCACCAGATAACAACAACAACAACAACAACAAAACAACAACGACAATAACGACAATAACAACAGCAACAGCAGCTACCCTACAATAACAAACACTTATCAGCCTGAGGCCGGAGAGAAAAGGGTATCTGTGTTGAGCAGCACTCAGTTGACCTTCGGCCTTGTTCAGTGTCGACCGCTCTGTCTTGTGCTGGGTTGGGCAACACGGAAATGGTTGTCCTGATTCCTGTAAAGGTTAAACATGGTTGCAAGATCAGATCCTCTTTCACGGTGCCTGTGGGGGTGGTCTGAGAGAGAGAGAGAGAGAGAGGACTAGCTGGGAGGGCCCACAATTAGCACTCTACGCGCCTTTTCTCCACCGCTCCTAAGTTTCTCAAATGTCCCAGTGTCGATCAGATATCAGGTGTTCAGTACAGGAAATGCACAGTTAGCAAGTCAAGTACTGCTTTATGAAGTAAGTTCTTTAACTGGGTATGGTTATAGAGGTTGGGTGGGGTGGGTGTTTGGGGGTTTAACGTCCTTTTCCACCAGATAGGGTGATATCAAAGACGGGGCAACGATGAAAAAGCCAGCACAAATATTTGGCCCCAGCCGGGATCGAACTCACGACCCGAGCATTAGAAGTCCAACGCTCTACCATTCGGCCACCCCGGCTCTCCATAGGGTTATAGAGCTTACCCGGCAAGACTAACGAAACGTATTAACGTACCTATTAACTAACTCAGTATAATTAGCCAACTAACCAACTACCTAACCTACTAACTAACCAAGTCAGTGACTGGCTGACCAACTGACTCACTGACTAGCTAACAAACTATAACAATATCGACTACCGAGTGTAGAACTAAGTAACTCAGCTGAATTACTCAGCAACTGACTAGTCTACCAACTGTACAATCAAAATGTGGACCAACCACCCAACCGAACAAACAAACAAACAAACAAACAAACAAACAAACAAACAAACAAACACCTCGGAACAACAACAACAACAGCAACAACAATAACAACAACAACAGCAACAACAGCATCTACACTGTCAAACAAGGAAACCTAGCTCTCCCTTGGTTACCATCAGCAAAATTTATGACCAACCAACCAACCGAACAACCAAACAACTTGAACAAACAAACAAACAAACAAACAAACAAACAAACAAACAAACAAACAAACAAACAAACGCCTCGAAACAACAACAACAACAACAACAACAACAACAACAACAACAACAGCATCTACACTATCAAACAAGGAAACCTAGCTTTCCCTTGGTTACCATCAGCAAAATTTATGACCAACCAACCAACCGAACAAACAAACAAACAAACAAACAAACAAACAAACAAACAAACAAACAAACAACTCGAAACAACAACAACAACAACAACAACAACAACAACAACAGCATCTACACTATCAAACAAGGAAACCTAGCTCTCCCTTGGTTACCATCAGCAAAATTTATGACTCGGTAGAAGCAGGAAATCTGTTCGGGGAAATCTTAACGCGACGTAAGGTTTACAAATAGCGGACCTAAACATGCAACAGTGGTAAACATAGCAAAGTAGAGCAGGAAGATGTGTGAGAGATAACTAGTTTATTGGGAGCCAGTGTTGAAACAAACCATTAGATAATAATCACATCGGAGGAGCCGCAGTCAGAAACTGTGTGGGAAACGTATCTGCCTGTACGTAGTTTACAGTAAATTATCTATGCAGTCCGCAGTAAGCTGGCAAAAGCGCTTGATATGTGTCACGTTCGGAAACTGATTCTAACCAAACTTACGCTCCCCCCCACATCCCCCCCCCCACACACACAGAGACACACACATACACCCCCCTCCTCCCCCCCGTGTTTACAATCCAGCTTGCACTGGCTCCACCAGGAAACTCCGGCCGACGGAGACACTTTGCTTTGGATTTCACTGAAGACCAGCTCATTACTGCAGACGGAGATGCAAAAGGATTGGGTCAGTTCTCACGCAGAGTGAATATCTGAACTAGTAAATCAGTCTACATGAGTGGTTTATTTTGAGTGCATGCGTGACCGTTTTGTGTGTGTGTGTGTGTGTGTGTGTGCGTGCGTGCGCGCGCGCGCGCGTGCGTGTGTGTGTGTGTGTGTGTGTGTGTGTGTGTGTGTGTGTGTGTGTGTGTGAGAGAGAGAGAGAGAGAGAGAGAGAGAGAGAGAGAGATTTCGTCTTCACCCACAGACAGAAATAAAATCAAAGAGAAGCAGCCCAGGCAGCGGTTGGCAGAAGGTTTCTGTCAAATGGAGCTACACTGAGAGCGCAACAACAGGTGCTAACGGTTGACATAACTCAGGCCGCCAGGTAACTGTACAGCTAAACACACGCAATCTGCCGCCCTGCAACTCACACCAGACAACAACACAGAGTCGCCACCTGGCCATGCAGGCGAAAACTACCGCCAGATTCCAATAAAACAACCTCTTCTCCTTCCCAGCTCTGGTCGCATTTCGGATTAACAGCCTTTTACGCGGGCGGTGCCCACGGTTTTCTTGAAAACCTGAAGGGATGAACACTGAGTTTCTCCACGCACATCTCTTGTCTTCTGGTCAGGATGAACAGTGACGTAAGTTGTGACGACCGCTGACGCGGTATGGGTATTACTGAGTCAGCTGATATACTCAGAAAAAGGCCTTCCGTAGCCTGGTTGTCAGTTTCGAAGAACGGTTGTACATAACTCATTGATATTCATAATTCCTTCACTGCGATCGTCACGACTGACGTCACCGCGTCCTGCGAGCAGACTGAAGTACGGTCGGTGAGACTGACTGCATTAGTTTATATAGAAGACAGGGCAACATACTCGACACATCCTAGCCACACTTAGCGGATACCAGCTTCCGCAGCGCGCGTGTAATGATATGTAACAGGTTTGCACGGAGCCGATGCCAAGTGAATATCATGGCGTGCGATCTTCACTGATATCTAGGTCAACTGACTTAGTCATCTGACTTGACGTGATACTGAGGCTACGTACCATAGAAGCAAATTTGGTGAAAAACGCTGTACTGATGTTCCTCTTACATATCACGTTGCAGATGACACCCTAGAACATAGACTCATGTGTAGCGTAAATGTAAACAAATTCCAATATTCCGTTTTTTGACAATGTTGGCAGCGACCACCACTCATTCCACGGTCGTCTGCTGGCTCTTGTGCCAGCCGCGCATGAATACAAATAGTCCACAAGCCAGGCTCACTTTCCCCCTAATTTTACTATTACCTGGCATGGAACTTGTTTACAAAGCCAACAAAAAAGCACCAGATTGCCATTTTTTACTCTGCACACAAATTTTAAAAGGGGCAAAGATTTTCTACTACATGTATATTTAGCGTAGCTACTACATGACCCGGAAGATATTACTGGTCTGTAACCTTTAAACGAAAGGAATTGCTATGACGGTGATTTATAACATCTGTAGATGCAGGTTACAGTAAATGGACTACACCAGCGTGAGAGAGAGAAACAATTGTAGTAAACTTTAATGCACGTTTACATGCCCCCCCCCCCTCCCCGGAACCGAGAGACAAACAAACAAACAAACAAAAGTAAGCACACCACGGTGGCCTAGTGGTTAAGACTTCGTCACCAATGCGAGAGGTCAGGTTCGAGTCCCACTTCGGGCAAAAAGATTTTCTCTTTCGTATGTGGCACCGTTTTTTTCGGGCCAATCGTCGGGGTTCTCTCCGGGTACTCCGCCCCCCCCCCCTCTTCTGTTTTGGAAATGTTCAGCATACAAAACTGATTTTATAATAAATGCAATTCTAAATTCCGAAACTTAAATTGCTGAGCTCACCCCTCACAACACGTGATTGTAATGCAGTTTGTGAGAGAATGCGTGTGATTCACGTTAGCATGCGTGCTGGGGTCAGTTCGCAACGCTTTGAGTCAGTTCAAGAAATTAACTAAAGCGCCTATACAATACACAATCTTCTTCTTCTTCTTCTTATTGAACAAAATTGCGAACAATCAGGAAAGCCAGCGGCCAAACCTAAGCAGCTGGCTAGCTCACTGACTACTGTTACAGACGCTACAAATGTTTACAGGCTGTTTTCTAGTTTCCACATCTTCAAAACTTTCATCGCTTTCATCACCCTCATTGCCGTGGTGGACAAAACAAAACAAAACAAAAATAGCACCAGTCACCCGACTCAGACACAGCTCTTTAACTCATTCGTGACGGGAGACTTTGATCAAAGGTTCAGCCATGCATCGCCTACCGCCCATTTAAACTGCTTTCTTCATCGGCTTTCAATAATAATAATAATTCAGGGACGCCCTCCCTCCCACAGGAGCTCAGGGCGTCTTACAGTCAAAACGCACTCACTCACACAGAAACGGAAACACACGCAACATTCCTTCACACATACATTTAACTACAAACACATAATGTGCAGCATCATACACGGCCTCCGCTGCCCCCGGCACACACACACACACACACACACACACACACACACACACACACACACACACACACACACACACACACACACACACACACACACACAGAGCAAGATGGTGTGGCAAAAGCTGTTGGTTAGGGGCAGTGAAGAGATGGGTTTTTCAGATTTTGCTTGAAGGATGGTTTTGTGTCTGCATATCTGACTGATGCTGGGAGATCATTCCAGCAAGTCGGACCCTGGTATAAAAAAAAAAAAAACAACTACGCTGACCAAAGGTCTTTGTTCTGACTTGAGGGATACGGAGTTTCCGAGTGTCGGCAGCAGAACGAAGTAGTCTCGAAGGAGTGTAAAGCTGAAGCAAAGAAGATAGATATGGAGGACAGGAAGAGGCAACACAGTTGTACGTAAGGGATGAAATCTTATATTGGATTCTAGAGGACACATTAACTGAAAATCCGTTGAAAATGCCAAGTGTGTGTATCCTCAACCTTGCTAGGCAGGTTCCTTTACAGTCAGTTTACTGCAGTTTCATGGCGGCAGCCCCAGTCACAATAGAGTGAATCTTTCTGCTGGATTAGTCGAACACTTTCACCACCGCACATTTCACGCGCCCGGCAAACGCCTTTCATCAACGTTGTTGTAAGCTAAGCGCTCACATTGTTATTTTAACCAATCAGTTTTCAGTGTTTGGAAGGTTTCAATGAACCGGCAGCGTCACAGGGCAGGAGAACTGTTTTCTCATTTGATCACATAACGTTTTTTTTTTTTCCTTGTTTGGTTACAAACTCGCGCTATAATTATCTGGCGTCAACGTGACTTGGCACATGAACATCCCACACCTTCCTTTCGCATGCGTAACATCCGGGTTTGTTGTTATACATCATCATGCTGGATGACTGTAACCATGCGGTAACTGAGAAGGAAATCGGGTATGAATGATGCTCATATATGAGTCAGACACTGTGCTTATTGATTCAGTTCCAAGTTGGTATTCGGGCGTTTTCTGTCTGTCGGCGCAGAAGTGACTGGGTAAGTGAGTAAATACGTGCAAATGAAGAGTTAAACCATATGAGAACCTGTGTCTAAAGACACTGTTTTAGCAGAATTCGTATTTGTACCGTGTTTCGTTGTATTATTAACTCATTCTGTCCGAGCTGCGACTATAGGCGTAATAAGATTTCAGTCACCACTGCCATCCTACGACTATAGTCGTAACAGTCGGTAGACTGCAAAATATTCCTTCTGCTCCACCATTGGTAGCTGTTACCAAGTTTTCTTGGATTAACCTCTCTTAAAAATGGGTTCTGTTTTTACTGGTTACCGTTGTATACGTTTTTCTTGTGGTTTATGCGGTAAAAAGAATGGCCAAAAGAGGGCGGCTTGGTGTCACCGCGGGGACTCCAGGCAGCTAGTGTCAGACATATCATGGTAGGGTTAGTGTAGAAAGGGTTAAACATAGAATGCTGAACCAGTTGTTGAAAGATACAATTTGTATCCTTAGAAGTAAGTTTAAGTCCGTGCCCAACGAGCGAAAGTTAGTGTACATGTAGTTTATCCCACTGCATGGTAGTGTGAGGAAGCATTGTTGTTGGACTGTAATGTCCGTGCACTATGTTTTCCTCGTACCACCAGTACAACATTTATCCACTTGTTTGTGAGTGTCGTGTCGAATACGTTGGACCCGTAGATACAACGAACCAAACATGACTGACACGATAAGAGGGCTAGCTTTCGTTCGAAGCAAAATTAACTTTAACACTCTGACTGTTTGGATTCGACAGACTTCGACAAAGAAAACTGAGTACTGAGTCTTGAGTATCAAGCAGAATGGAATCAAGTGAAACCCTCCTCGGGACAACAAGCGTCTGGACAGAGAGCATCAATGTTTCCACTCAACGATCACTGACTCAGGAAGAAGTGAGTTCGTTTTTGCAATAATAATTATTAATGAAGTCAGAAACACCAGCGCAGCACAGTCACAATGCTTGAACGAAACGAAACATGATTCATTGGTGTTTCTAAAGTTCCAATTTTTTTTTTTTGGGGGGGGGGGGGGGGGGAGGGGGGTGGGTGAAATTGTGAATTTGAACACTAATGGGAAGACTGGCCGGTGTGTCGACTCTGACGAAACTGTTGTCATGTATCCATGTAAACGTTTCAGGTCTGAGTTTGGGATGCATCCATTTGAAACTATATTGGCTCAGCAAAAAGGGTGGGTGGGTGTTTGGGAGTTTAACGTCCTTTTCCACCACATAAGGGTGATATCAAAGACGGGGCAACGAGAAAAAAGGCCAGCACAAATATTTGGCCCCAGCCGGCGGGATTCGAACTCACGACCCGAGCATTGAGAGTCCAACGCTCTACCATTCGGCCACCCCGACTCCCCTGGCTCAGCAAAAAAAAAAAAAAAAAAAAGAAAAAAACAAAAAGAAAAAAAGAAAGAAAGAAAGAATAAGAACAGAGGCGTCGATATATATATATATGAAAGACTGTGAGGAAAACACTAAAATCCTAGACTGGTTAATCAATCAATTATGGCATGGACTGAGGAGCCGTGGGTTCGCGACCAGTCCCTCGGCCCTTCCATCTCCCATACCCCCTACCCTAATAAAACAACTACTATCTCTTTTCTTGTTTTCACTCGCTATATGATGTAACCTAGTTATGCTACTTTGAATAATGAGTTTAATCTTCTTCCCTGTATCGCCTTGACCGAAGCACAGAAACTGGTTCAAGAGTTGCATCCTGGTTAAGTCAGTGACAAACAATGGCAGGTTTTTCACTCCGCATGACTCAGTATAAGGGCGTGCTTCTCTTTGAAATACACTCATGATCATAAAAAAGTGGGACAGGGCATTTTGCCCATGAAATCAATCCTGACGGCTAACTCTGATGACCCGTTGCTTATTTCATTTGTCTGAAGTCATTCTGAAACATTTATGAACTGTTTTGGCGGTCTTCTTGATCTTTTGTTGCTATATGCCAGTTGACGTTTTGGGCTCTACGCCAGAAGAAAAACTCTTTATGTTAGCCGCTGACAACATTTAAGGCAAGAACCCTCCTTTTTCTGCAAAAACGTCTTCCAGGACACAAATAACCTCCTGAATCCTGAAACCGAAAATGACCAGTTAGCCACATTTGATCAAACGCCAATTCTTGTGGAACATGCTTCAAACGTTGAAAAAATCACCCTAAATGAATGTTTTTGCCAAAGGTCGGCATTAGACATATGAATGCTTAAGGTAAAATTTTGTCGCAGTTTTTTGTGATCGTGAGTGCCCACTCCCCCACTCCGCCTTTCCCCCACTCCCCCCCCCCCTCGACAGAGACACCCATCCCCCCCCCCCTCCACACACACACCACCACCACCACCTACACCAACAACATACACTAGAATGCATCACTTCACTAAATGTTTTTAAAATCTGGAGAAAACACATTCGTCACGCTAAGCCTTATTTGGTCACACAGGCCGACAGATACATCATGGAACTGAGCGCGGAGTCGTTTGTGCACCGGTTACCGATGGTGATGTACCTGATCAGCGTGAGCGTGGTCGGCTTCTTCGGCAACGTCCTCGTGCTGGCCGTCTACCTGCTGCGCTTCAAACCCAGCGCCACTCGCTCCTTCGTACTGGGGATCGCCACCTGCGATCTGCTGACTTGTATAGTTGGGCTGCCAATTCATGTGGCCACCATTCGCCACGCTTACTCCACGGCCTACAGTTATGTCTTCTGTAGAGGGATGTTCGCCGCGGTCACCTTGCCCACACAGGCCTCGGGCATGATACTCGTCGTGGTTGCCTTAGAACGATACTTTCGCGTTTGCCGAAATAAGACAATGACGGCTCAAGTGGCTACAAGGCTGGTGATCGGGGGTTCAGTGGCTGCCATCGTCATCTTCGCTCCGTTCGTGCCGCTGTACGGTCGTTTTGAGGTCCAGACACCGGTTGAGGGGCTGTCGGCTAGCATGTGTTGGATAGACGATGAATACCATGGCACAGCTTACGAATCGGCCTACGGCATCGTGGTGCTGATAACCTTCGCCGTGGGTTTGCTGACCATGATCTTCGCGTACACTATGATCGGTCGGCGTGTGTGGAAGCAGCATAGGCGGGTCGTGCGTAAAGCTCCAGTGGCTTCCAGTTCTTCCTGCACAGACCCCACATCCGTGACACCAGGACAGCCACCTGCACGGCAACTCACTGATGTGGAAGGGCAGCGTTTGACTCCTGAAACAAGCGTCGACTCTGGACACGCGACATCACCACCCGAGTCAGAGTTTCTTCCGGGAAACGACCAAGGATTATCAAACAAAGAAGCACCCAAAGACGATGAAGCGAACGGCACAGCAAAGTCGTCAACGTTGAAGCTGAAGAGAATGTCCATGAAACTCGGGAAAGGGTCAGAAGCCAGATCTGCCGTGCACCAACAAAACCCTGGAGCCGGGCCCGGAACTCCGAGCCGTGAGCGAGTGTATGAGAGAGTCACCCTCATGATGGCCGTCCTCACTGTTCTCTACGCTGCAAACTGGCTGCCCCACCTCGTGACGAGGTAAGCACTCTAGATACGTGGTGGAAAAGGACGTTAAACTCCCATCCCACCCGTACCACGTTAGATTTGAAAAGACTCCTTCTGTGCTCTCTGTGTTTGTCTGTGCATCGCAGATGAAGAGTACTTCTCATATTTTATCGCTCTTTGTTTTCTGTGTGATCTCGTGTATTCTGTCTCTCTAAGAAACTACAAAGCTACGGCCAAACACAAAAAAGGAAGAAAGAGAAGAAAAGGGGCCGTTTCCCGGGTTAGGGGAAAAGGAAACAGAAAAGGAAAGCAAGGGAGGGGGCAAAAGGAGGGAAAAAAGGGGACGGAAAGAAAAGAGGGGGAGTAAGGGGGGGGGGGGAGAGGAGGAAACGAACAAACCGAAACTAAATAAGACAAAACAAAACAAACAACGGGCGGGCGGGGAGGGGTTGGGGAAAGAGGAAGGTTTCATCTCGGCTGGACAACAGTAAAAACACAAAACAAAAACAAACAAACAAACAAACAACCAACAACAACAACAACAAAAATGCCCCAAGTGTCGGTCAGTGAATTTCTCCCAATGTTTGTGCAGGTTTGTCCGGCACGACCCCGTCAACCTGTGCGACAACTTCATCGACTGTGGCTCCAGCAATGCCTACGCCTTCACCCTTCGTTCCTTCTACATCAACAGCGCAGTCAACGCCTTTGTCTACAGCTTCTGCTCCATCAACTTCAGGGAGCAGTGTCTTATGCTCTTTAGGTGCAAAATGGAAGGGGAGTCCAGCTT